>MJUU01023323.1:167641-188252 GCA_002080025.1 Modiolus philippinarum
CCAAATTTCCGTTACTCAATGCATTTTTTCTCTTTCTTTATCCAAACACATTCTTTGCTGTATTCTCAAGTCACGTTTCGACTTTTGATCGATACACAATGCATATTTCGGTTTTACAATGCGTATTTAAACTGTTTGCGTAAAATCCGTAAAATTATTACGTAACATCGGTTTTAATGTCCAAATATGGTATTCCAAAGCCATTGACAACAAAATAAGTTGAAAATCGTCAATATGGGTCCAACTTGATAGTTAGGTATCAAAATAAGCAGCTTTTGAAGGAAATCCGATTTTTGTGATTTTTTGTATTAGGTATAACACCACTAATTCAGTCTCCCATAGACTCCCATGTTAAATTGCTCGTGTTTCAAATTTTGTAGAAATTTTACTAAAAGTTTAAATGAAGTGACACGTATCTCAACTTAAAGAGGCATCTTTCAAGAAACTTCCATGAGAAAATCAACCCCCCTTAACTTGCATATAAGAAAGAACTGGTTCCCAGAAGTGAACAACACAAGGATCGGTACTTCCTGCTTGAATTTGACATAAAAAATTCCTCCGCCGCCAATGCCCATAAAATTTTTATTTCTTGACAAAATAGTATAAATTTAGGTTCAAAAGAAGCCTTACAATATAAACTTTCCAATTGAAAAAGATTCAGCTGCCAACACTTTGAATATGTACCAAAATAAACACTATATTGGAACTATATCGTCTGCTATAAGGACTAAATTCACATATGTGCCCGACTGGTTTCCGAATTAGTGGTGTTATACCTTTAAATCCGATGCCTTTATACAGTATTTAATTCGGTTTACTCTAAAACAGTTTACTTTGTTTGATTTTAATTTACCTGCTGTAATCAACAATCATACAGATAGGTAACAAAATATTGTCAAAGTTAAAAAAAAAAATTGTTTCTGCAAATGTGCAGTCATTTTGGTTCTATTATAGAGGGTACATGAATGCCCTTTACCGGTAACCGTGAAACAGCTTTTTTCTCCTACCTTTAACATCTCAATGTATCCAATTTTAAACCATTAATAGCCAAAAATGCTAGCATGATTTATGAAAGGGTTTAAAATATCCTACCCTTAACATCATATGACTGAAATTTTTACCGTTACTTCTCTTATCTGGCGTGACATCACAAAGCTGCATTGACCAATCAGATCAGTCGATTTCAATCTTACACCCCAAATACAGGTGGTGATGCAATCGATGTTTACAGATATAATCTATGCAAAAAATCGATATTTTAAATTGCAATATATTCAGTGTTATATTACTATGATCTTGAAATTTGGATATGTATAGATTATTACATGTCTATTCGGATATCTGCCCTGATATCAGTCCAAGTCCTGATATCTGCCCGATACACCAGCGGAGGGCAGATATCGGTCGAGGACTGATATCAGGGCAGATATCGGAATAGACATGTAATAATCTGTTTATCACATATTCAACAGACAAATTTAAATCTGTAAACAATAAAATATTTATTAACAATACTATAAAACTCACAAATGAATAATGGAGAATATAACGACTGAATAATTTTATCACAGATTTGCTTAATTTTTTTCAGTAGATTGTCTGTAAAAATTTATGGTTACATTTCCACTTATTTTGGAATCGGGAAGAAGGCAAAATCTCGAGTTTGGTACAACTGGTGCCAAGTCAATTACAGTCGGCTGATTGATAGTGTTACTTACAGTAGTAGTATTACGGGGAACCGTAGTAACTTTAACATTTTCATAGTTCTCAATAGACGATATAATCTTGTCAAAATCTATATTTGCAATTTCATCATCAGATGACTGATCTGTAATAACAGGGTTACTTAATGTACACGTATTAGTACTTTGTTTTTCAGAAACAAAAGTGTTAGGTGCATTGTTATTTGAAACTACACCCCTATTTCCACAGCTTACATTACTCAAAATGTTTGACATGCTTTTCTGTTGATCAATTGATGCAGACGAGTATTGATTGATAGATTGCACATTGCGATGCCCTGTAAGTTGAATAATCTGTGTTGCATCAACCTTCGAATGTAACAATGAAGTAACTGTTGTTTTCCTGCCGCTGTGATTGACCGTACGACCACTTAATCCCCCCTTTTCGGACATTGATTTTGCCAAGTCACCTAGTTTGTTTTTGCCCAAAGGCGCTTTACTGAACCATATCGATTTTCCAGGTGGATCTGAAGAATCTGGTATTATGTTTCTTAAAGCGGTCAGATACATCCTACTGGATGGTTCCAACATTTCGGCTGGTCTCCTTTGGATATATTCTTTAAACGCTCTTACAGGACATCTTGGATCACCAACAAAGAATAATGTAATGATATATTAAGAATATTGAATTGTTTGCTTTCTGTAGGGCTATCTCTTATGTGTATTTTGTTTGTTTTTTAACTCTTGTATATATATACATTTATTATTCAATTTTGCATTTTTTTAATCTATTTAGAATTAAAGAAAAACAAAATTTTGTCTTTGTTTTGTTTTTGTTGTTTTTTTTTTCAAGTCATGTGCAGTGTTTTCTTTTTATTCTTCATTTTGTTAGATTGTGCATAATTTTTAACATCTTAACTCTTTTTCGTGCTTGGTTTTGAAGGTTTTAACATCTCATTTAATTTACTTCCAGTAAAAAATTCCAATTTTATGTTATTTACCTGGTATTTCAAACATTTTTGGTGCAAAGGCCCTTGTATTTCCTGATTGGCCTTTCCTAGTTTTTGTCTCTCATTCCATGTATTCTAAGTACTGCTGCCCGTCAGACGAGGTCTTCATAGTAACGTCACCAAACAACATATCTGTATGTTCTTGCCTGCCCCTCATTCCAAAGTGAATGCAAAAGTTAATCCTAATGGTATTAATCAAAGCTTCTGGATTACCTGAAAAAATAAAAACTCATACGATAAATCATTGAAAATCAATTATAACAATGTATATTTACAGCCTTAATAGCATTCCTGTGAACAACATTGTATGTAAATGTTTATTTCTTTTGTTTTGTCATAATTATGTTGGATTATTTGCTAATGTGGTATTTTGTTGTATTTTGTTATCGTTTTATTTATTTAAATATTGTATTTATTGCAATTTATAAACTGGCGAATTATATAGAAGGAAGGCTCATGGTTTATCGTACTGACTACTGTGCAAACATTTAAAAATGGTCGAAATTTATGAAAATGTATTCTCTTCATGTACAGTCATTGGTTCTTATTGATATTTCATACTCCTCCCACAAAAATACCACCAATGAAGGCATGAATATCTACATTAAAGAAGACACTGGACTCGCGGATATCGAGCAAAAGAGTATAAACGGGAAAATATGGAATCATAAATCCCAAAACATGAATAAACAGACCGCTGACGCTGTTACAATACTGAAGTAATTTATATAAGAAAACTTACCAGTTCCAAGCAATTGTTTGCTGTACAATGTTTCAATCTCATCACTTGTGAAGGGTTCTGCGCACATCTTCTTATTACCCAGTCCCTTCCCCTTGAGTTCTTTTCTATTAGCAATGAGTACCTCACGGGAATGCTGAAATTCCTTTTCTTTAAGAATGTTCACATTTTTTTTTTCTCCGAGATATCTGTTGAGAGAGGCTTGAATTGCACGTAGTGAATTTGGTTTATAATCCTGCATGTTTTTTGTTCGTACAGATAAGAAAAATCTTGCCAACAAAGTATTTAAATCTGCAGTGTAAATGTCTTCTGGATTACGGAGCTCCCCTATGGTATGGAGCCATTGCTTAAAAATTCCCACATCATAACTTGTTTTCCTTTTTGTGTTTCCGTTTCTCATAGCATCTACAAATGCAGTAGTTTAATCCTCGGAGACATTTTTGAAGCGAGAAGTAGCTTCTGCTTCGGCCATTGTTTACGTTGTAAAATGACGTCATCAACGCAGGACAGATAACAGTTAAATATCTGCCCGGACACGGATATCGATCAGCTAGTCATCCGGTTATTACATATACAGAATGGTACAATTTACATATAAATATGTGATAAGATGTTTATAAATAGTCTCTAACATTGTTTCCAGTTTATTACGTTTATTTCGCACATCAAGATAGTTAAATTTTCATAGTGCAAGGTTTACCCGAGATTGTTAAAATGTCAAAATTTAACTATCGAGATGTGAGAAATCATCGTAATAAACCGTCAAACAATGTTAGAGATTTTTTCTCTAATTCCTACTCAAATTATTTGACGTAAAGCGATCTCCGTAGTCTCCAGTCTAAAGTATGCCACCATTTTGTTGCTATCATTGTTGCTATGTGTATCATTGCGCCTTTCATTGAAAGGGGTGTTAAGAGTAATAATTTTGATAAAAATGTCATATTATCAATAAATTGAGATATCTTAGTCATAAAAATGCAAAAAACAGTTCGCTAGACAATGATACAGGTGTTAATTTCATCAACATCCGGTTGCACTATTTCTAGAAACTGACACAAGACAGTTACATGATTGACCAATCAGCAAGTGAGATCAGTTTCTAAACATGTTGATTATTAATTTGATCTAACATTATTTGGGAAGTATTTATTTTGAACAAGAATTAGAGAAATTGATGTTCCAAATGAATATTCCCAGTTTCATTTAAATATCTTGAAAAATGAAAGAATAAATAAAAGTTGAAGTTACTTAGATCATACCTGCCAAGTGACCTGCATTTGCTGGGTCACCAGCACACCTTCAAAAACATCCATTCACCCACCGGTAAGCATGACCAGCTGCGGGTGACCGTTTTCCCCCGCAAAATTGACCAGGTGAAATTGTCGTGCATGTTCGTTTATTGATTTGTGTCAATCAACTCAAGTAGCATTCTGACAGGTAAACAAGTTAATTAGACTGTTTGATTAGTGTTGATTAGGGCAATTATTAGGACAGGTGTTGTTTATATAGTAATCAATAAGCACTTGCAACGATTACAAAGAATCTACACAATTTTCTTCTATGAAAATGTTTATAAATATCACTAATTACCTCCCTTGAATAATTTTCCATTTTATGAATGGCCATAAGATTTTGATGTTGACACTAATAAATACCCTAACTTACTGAAATATCTTAAAAAACATTTTATTTTTTGTTTTAAATAGTATCTTGGTTATTTTCTCCACAGATTTTATTTTGATGAAGTTAAAAATAAATGCTATTTAATCAATTTCTAATGAAATTACATAGTGCCTTTGCAACTGAATGCTTTTCCCAGATATATGATATGGATGAAATTGCTCACTGAAACAACTTTCTGACATTAGTACTTTCATAGTCTGAATATCAGTCACCTTTAATGTACATGACAACATGGAGGGATGACAGAAGTAAAATACTCAGTCAAAGTCAACCCTGACTGTAGATGTCTTTACTATTCTGCATATGCTTGAACACCAACACGCCAGCTGGTTTCTCGGCAAGGAATGGGAAGTACAGGCTTGTGGTCAGATGGGAAGATACCAGACAGGGGGAACAACAACTGCACCATGTAAACACGCTACCGCAGAGACAAAGGAAATCTACAAAAGCAAGGAAGGAAAGGAACTACCGCAGACTCCAAGCTTTTATTGCAAAGAAGAGGGGAGCGGAAACAACTGAACCCAACTAAAGCAGCATGGATACCTCATGTGGAGTTGACGATGACAACCAACTAGATAACAGCCAGGTTCAAGACATCGAAGAGCCTTCAACACCATTTGAACAGGAAGCATCGGTTCCACCACCAAGCAATCTGGTACACCAGAAGTCTCCAGTAACCAGAAAGCTGAAGACTGAGTGAAGATGGTGCCGAAAAAGCATCAGAAGGCAGAAGAAACCACTAAGGCTGTAGGTCGGATCCCCACCCCAGCTAAAGTTGGAAGACCTAAGTCATCTGTCTTCACGGTATGTAAAGTAACGCTAGATAAACCCAATGAGACATACATTTACAAATTACCAGAAAGAGAGAGTTTCCTACATGTGAAAGAGAAGAAATGGGTTGCTTACAAGGAGATAATGAAAGAGAAAGAGCCAGAACTGTACACTAACATAAAGCGCAGCCATGATTACTGGTACGACATAAGACATTCATCTAACTTTGTCTACTCAGAAGATAATGCAGAAGCTGTAATGAAAATAGCCAAGATGTACAACTTGCATTTAAAAGAACTTTAACTTTAAATCAATTAATAAAGGCGAGATAAGCCCAAATTAAGGACCCTTTTCCTTTTGGCTAATGGTTATTTGTTAATCTTCAAAATTGTCTCCCCAAAAAAGGTGAAAAAAAATTCCATTAAAACAAAATTAATGCAGAAAAATACTGCTCTGTGTGTTGATATAGACCATAGAACATCTGAGATCCAGCATTAATTGACAAAATCTGATTGCCTTGCATATGCTTGGTATTTGTTATTAATTGTCTGAAGCAGAGTTTAACTTTGAAAATATGCCGTCACGCGCTATGACCCAACATCTGAATGCACAATGTTGGGTCATGACCCACCACAGTACTTTTGGAGGTTGGCAGGTATGTTAGATATAGAGCAGTCAGTCAGGGGAAGCACTAAAACAAGTGATCATTCAGTCACCTGCAGCAGTGACTAAGTCTTAATAAATAATGGAAAGTAAGGGCTGTCTCTCTTGATTTTCCTCTCTTAATCACCCATGCCAGTGATAAGGTAAGCACTTGCAGCAATGATTTGGCTTTTCCAGTGGCTTGACAAAGGGTTTGCATGTTTTAAAGATGGACATTGATTTGATAGTATCTTTGGTAATTTTGCTTTCCATAATTTAAGCCGGATGACTACAGGGACTAATTTACTGGTTGTCACTTCTATAAGTGATTTCATAATAATTTTTTTCTCTAAATAATAATTATATAAGTGATCAAACAGCTAAACATCAGGTTTTTTCGGGCCCCAAGAACAGTTGTTTTTTGTCTGAGAACACAGTACTTTTTTATTGATTTAAATTAAGGTGAGACGTTACTAAATTAACGTCATGGTAAGAGATACCTCCCTCTGATTGCGTTCGAACACTTTAGACGTAAAAAAGATCAGCATTTCATTCAAAAGAAAGGAAATCTAATCCTGAGATTATATAAAATTATTTCAAAATTTAAAATTAGCGTTTGTGATGGCTTTTTATGTTGGTTATTGTTAAAATAAAAGTAATATGTACAGCTATGGTCAGTTCCCACCTATTTGTACGTGTTGGTATCATGCAAAAATGATTACTATTTCAGGAATTAATTAGAAATCATTTCTGGTCCAATTTCGTTCCTTTACAATTTTCTTTCACAATTTTTTAACATTACAGTATTTTTTCACTGTTTTGTTTTGGTGTGTTTCAATTAAATAACAATAAAGATAAACTTTGCTGCAGACGGAACATTGCAATATCGAAACAGAACTCATCCCGATTGTTTTTTATTTTCAGATGGAATATCCACCAATCCTCGACATGCTTTCTGAAAAATCGCGGTCCCAATAAAGTTAGGAAATTTCATATTTTCTCATAATTACGAATTATTTTTTCTTTATGTGGCATCAATACTCTTCCGTAATGTGCTAGCACAAATAAGGTCTGTTCAGCGTAATTGTATGGTATAGTACAAAGCAGAACTCCATAAATTTCAAACCCATACTTTTATTCTTCCCATTATAAAGCAGAAATATTAGTCACTTGGTGTAAAACAACAAATCTTCCATCACAGAAAAAATAAAGAATTATTCACCAGTGGATCCAGTCATCAAAAAACGAAGGTTGTAATCCGTTTTTTTAGCTCACCTGGCTATGTCAGGGTGAGCTTTTGCGATCACTTTGCGTCCATCGTTCGTCCGTCGTCCGTCCGTTATCCGTCCGTAAACTTTTCATTCAATGATCTTTTCCTCTGAAACCACTGGGCCAATTGAAACCAAACTTGGCCATAATAGTCCTTGGGTGGTCCCCTTTAAAAATTGTGTCGCAAAGTCTGTACGTCATCCAAGATGGCCGCCAGCTGGGACCAAAATTTAACATTGGACCCTATGGAAAAAAAATGTTTCAAATTCTTTTTCTCTGAAACTACAAGGCCAAGTGGAACCAAACTTGGCCACAATAGTCCTTGGGTGGACCCTTACAAAAAAGGTGTTTTTTAGGTCTGATCAATTTCCAAGATGGCTGCCACCGGGAAACATAGTTTTAACATTGGACCCTATGGGAAAACACTTTCAAAGATCTTCTTCTCTGAAACTACTGAGCCAAATGGAACCAAACTTGGCCACAATAGTCCTTGGGTGGTCCCTTACAAAAAAGGTGTTTTTTAGGTCCGCGTGATTTTCAAGATGGCCGCCAGCGGGAAACATAGTTTTATCATTGGACCCTATGGGAAAACATTTTCAAGATCTTCCTCTCTGAAACTACTGAGCCAATTGGTACCAAACTTGGCCACAATAGTATTTGGGTGGTCCTTTACAAAAAAGGTGCTTTTCAGGATCGCACTACATTCAACATGGCTGCCAGCAGGGGACATAGTTTTAACATTGGACCCTATGGGAAAACACATTCAAAGATCTTCTCCCCTGAATGTACTGAGCCAATTGGAACAAAACTTGGCCGCAGTAGTCATTGAGTGGTCCCTTGCAAAAAGGTGTCTTTCGGGTCAGCGCGATATCCAACATGGCAGCCAGAGGGGAACTTAGTGTTTCCCATGGGGTCCAATGTAAAACTAACAGAGGTCTTCTCCCTTTTAACTAATTAGGGATATTGGATTTATAGTTTAATTATATATAAGGGCTCTTTAACATAAAATGTCTACTAGTATGTAAATCAAGGGCCAGGTGAGCGATACAGGCTCTTGAGAGCCTCTTGTTTACTTCTTTGTCTAAATTCTGCACGAAATATAAAATAAGTTTAAAGGAAAAGGTATAGGGGTCAAATTCCTGGAATCCTCCCTCCGGATACGCCATTGAAATTATTTTTCAACAGTTACTGTTTAGAAAGCAATTCATGTCGTCAAATACAAGAGACCGATATTTTGACTCCCCTTTTTATGTGTTGCGACTTGCTTATATAAATAAGAAAAGTATCCCAACATATATATGTATTTAACCAAAAAAATAATAATAATAAAAAAAATTTTTGAAAATGAATAAATAAAATAAAATTAAATCGATAGATGATTATCTATCAAGAAAAAAAGATAGATAACAAATAAATCATTAAAGACATTTAGTAATTTTATCGAATTTTATTCCAACAAATTAAGGATATTTGCGCAATTCAGTGTTTGCCCTTTTTCTGGAAGGAGTTTATTAAAAAAAGACAATTCTTTTTCTGTCATTTTCAGCAAAATTATCTTGTCAAATGTAATAACCGTCTATTCCGGGATTTTACGTGGAATATTATCGTCATTTGCCTGCAATACAAAATGATCGGATATGAAATTTATGCGAAAGAGTTACGTAATGCATTGTAACGTCAACATACAACCTTACGTTTGGCATTTTTTACACCTCTTTCAAAAGTTTGCGCTTACATAGAGAAAAAAGATGCTCCATGACATATGGTTTTCTATACATCAATGGATTCGCTCTTTTTCGTGTTAGTTTTTGGACAGTATGCATTTGTAGATATATCGAAAAACATAACATTTTCAGGTGTGAAATTGCTATTTTTTACGTAACATGTCTTTGTAAAAGTGTACCTCAAAGATCGCGTTTTCAATGTCAAATATCTTTCTTAAGTGATCCATGACCCTTATCAAAAAGTTGATATTCCGATGTAAGTCATTAAGATCTACTTGTGTGCAAATTTTCACGAGAAAGTAAGACATAGGCATTAAGTAACGTCTCACCTTAAAGCTGAAATATCCTAGTTTCCAAAATAATTATCATGGGCATCAGGAAAATTCATTTTCACATGGAAAACTTACTTTCAAAATGACCTAAAAAATGCCAAATTTTGCCAAAAATTTTAATTTTTTCATATCTTGTCAAATGGCTTCCTAATTTTGCATATTTCATAGCTTATATGTACTTGACTATAATAAGAAATAGTTTACATGATTTTTCAGAGCAAGGCATTTTATCCTTTTGCTGATTAATGGTTATTTAGGATTTACATAAGAAAAGCTATAAAATCACTTATATAAGTGAATACATAGTCACTTGTTTCTGTGATGTAGAGTGAAATGTGGACTTTTTCACCACCTCCACATGTAAAGTGCCTGGATGTCTGGATAAGAGAATCGTTAAAAGAGTACTCCCATTCCCACCCTCCTTAAACACTTATGCCATATGAAATTAGGCCCATTTGTAATTTTGGACTTGGACATGTTGCAGGTTTCCATATTCGCTAGCCAAAGGTTATGATTCGTTTCTCTTCTATTCACGCTTGGCAGATCAAGCCACATTTTTCAAGACACAAGTTTCAAATTATCTCTCTTTGAAGTAAGATTATCAGTATGATTTATAATAAAAATTAAATATCATTTATGATATCTAATAAAGTCAAAATAAAAAAAAAAATTGAAATTAAATGAAAATGAACCCTAAAAAGTAAAGAAACATTACAAATCTTTGGAAATTTGCAAAATTACAAAAATCAATACATACTCTATTTTAAGTTTTATTGTTACATTATATATCGAAAAATATGATTTCACCTATTCTGATTGGATGCAACCAAGTTCAGCTGCAACCAATCAAAACTTTGGAGTTGAGGCTACAGAAATCCAGCTTGATCTGCCAAGGGTGAAGAGGAGAGGAGCGTATCGTAATCCTTGGCTAGCAAAGATGGAGGTTTCAGCCTTGTCATGAGTTTGTGCTAGAAAGTTTTTCATGTAAGAAATTGTTTTATAGGCAAATTACTGTGACTTTGGTCATTTTTCATTTCCCATTCCTTGATCAATTTTAGAAATTGCTAAGATCTGTTTCTAAAACAGATGCAGTCAATTCTCAAATTGATTATACAGTTGGAAAAAAGAAGTTAAAGATTGCTGAACCAACCTTACAGTTTTACAGTTCAATTGATGCAATCAAACTATAGAATTGGTAAAACAATATAGAAAGTTGATTCTTACCACACTTAATCTTCATGTCTTTATGCTTGGTTTGTGAATACAGCTTGAGGTGTTTGAAGTTAAATAGTTTATTACATTTGGCAATTCATTTTCCGAATTTCAAACAAAAGGTTGAAAATGCTAAATTGTTAGTTGTTAAGTATAATGATCATCTCTATTTTCCAATTAATTCTTTGGATTTTGCAATGGGTATATTTTTATTGAAATAGTTATTCATTTTCATTATTTTTTGGAGTGAAAAATGGAAAAATGAAAAAATTACCAAGGGAGATCATAAATGTGATACAATTGTTTCCTCCTAAATAAATTAGTTCTTTCACATTTTCCTCTCAAAAATGATCTTCATGATAAAAAATTCAGATACAAAAACATAAAAATGTGCCAGAAATGATATTATAGGATAATATTTGTGTTCATATCAAGGATAATTAAGACTGAATCAGAATATTTCCAAGAGTGAAATTAAGAATTTCCCATCTTAAGAAAAATTTATGCGATGCAAAGGCAGTTTTCTTCAATATATCTACAATAAAGTTTTACAAGATATCCAGAGGCGAGTATCAACTTTTCAAATTGTTCAACCAATTTTACAGTTTGATAGCAACAACTGAGTTCTGAAACTGTAAGATTGGTTCAACAACCATCAACCTAAGTTTAGCTGTTGGTCAAGTGAAAAGAAGAATTGACTTCAGCAGTTTTTCACTAAGGAAGAGGAAATTTTCAAAATTGATTGAAGAATAGGTATTGAAAAATGACCAAGGAAATAGTGGATCGACCATTTATGATATAAAAAATCAGCCAGTTACTTTAGATTTCGGTATTTCCTGTATCACAAGCTCGAGTCTGTGACAATTTTCCCAATTATTATTTGTTTCAATTCAAGTAATTTACTTTCTTACGATAATTTGATTTATAATTTGTAATTTTATGATAATGAATTTACACAAAACTATCGAGAACTTGGTACTCATGAAAGGGAAATAACTCTTGTTCAAATTTAGGTAAACCACAAGGAAATAAAACTTATGCAAAAATTGTTTCAGAAATAAGGCGCCTAACTAGATGTTTTGGGCATTTCATTTAAATACTCATTTTTCAGTATTTCTACAAAAATTAAGAGCATGTTTCTGCTCTGTATTTGGTAAGAAATTTAAGAAAATCTCAACAGACATTCCAACCTGAAAATGAATTGACTTTCTTTGAGAGTGGAGTGAGGGAATAAATTTCCAAATGAATACTGAAGCAACAACAAAAAATCTTAAATCCATAATACATGGCAATATAAGACACAACACAACATAAGTGACGGTGACGACACAAACAATATGATACAAACACCACATCAATTAAATAAATAACAATGTGAACCCCTTAAAAACAGGAGTAACATCATGGATGCTCCGACAGAAGGGTAAGTATGATCTGTCTATGCGTCGCATCCATCACTCTGTAAGTGAAAAGTCTGGTATAATGTTAAAATCGGTATATCTTACACTTTAATTACAGAGAGAAAGAGTTGTCTGGTATTCAGCCAACAGGAATTTCACATATCCTGAATTATCATGATTATCTTGGCGCTATAACTGAAATTCATGTGTTATATTGTACATTATATTAACAGAGAGAAAGAGTATTGTCTGGTATCCAGCCAACAGGAATTCCACATATTGGTAATTATCTTGGTGCTATAAAGAACTGGGTCGAGTTACAAGACAAGTATGAAGATGTATTATACACTATTGTAGATCTGCATGCAGTGACCGTTCCTCATGATCCTCATATACTAAGGTATTTATTATACAAATACTGTACCATACATTTATCTTGGTGCTATAAAGAACTGGGTCAAGTTACAAGACAAGTATGAAGATGTATTATACACTTGTAGATCTGCATGCAGTGACTGTTCCTCATGACCCTCACATACTAAGGTACAGTTGATATATCACACAAAAGATGTAAATTCACCTTATACTCATTGTAAACTTAACTATTAATATTTAATTCATGGCAATTTCAGATGGAAATCACTGGTTTCTACTTTCATTCTGATACTTGAACAGGTGGTTGCACTTTATGCAAAAAAAATCATGAAAATTTTTACCGGTATACACAATGTACTCTGTTTATTTGAACAGGTCAGGCAATCCGTATAATGTTAATTGTACCCTAAATGCCAATTAACTGTTATTTAAACTACACCAAACTTGTTCAAACAAAGTTTTGGGGCATATACCCAGTAGTTCTACCTTTTTCTGTCAATCTGTTTTGCAGTTTTCCAGACTTTTTTAAGAGAATCCTTCAGATATTAACTTGATTTGGTATGTGAATTATTTTGATGAGTTTGATGGAGTTAGAGTTTCATCTAGATTCTCCAATGTTTGTAAGATTCATGAGTTGACAGTTTTTCTGACTTTATTTGAAAGCAGCCCGATGTTTATTGTGTAAGTTAACTTTAGTGAGTTCTAGAATGAGGTTGAATTTCTTATGATTCATTTACGGAGTTATTGCCCTTTGGACTTATTCATGAATACAGTTATTGGAAAACATTTTGAGATTTTTACTTGATGTTTGGTATGTTAGATTAACTTGATTAATTACAGATCATGCAGATGGAGTTTTAGTTTTGCATAGATTCATTAATTTTTGTGGGAGTTATTTCATGAAATTAGTTTTCTGCACATTTGTTGAAGACTGTTTTAAATGTTAACTATATATTTGGTTTACCTAGATGAGTTGCATTTTGGGGTATAGTAGTATCATTCCATCCATTTTTGTTGGAATTCAATTGCCCTATGTTACAAATTTCTAGACTTTTTTACAACCACAAAAAAATTGAGGTCATATAATGGTATGGTGATGTCGTCTGGAGATACTTTTGTTTTAGTCTATAACTTAAGTTCAAGTTGACCAATTCAATCCTTATGAAATTTTACCACAATGATCTTTGTCAACAAAGGAGGCTTGGAATGGTTGTGGATATTGTGGCCCCTCTTGTTTTTAAAAAAGGGGCTAAAAAGGGCAAAATATATATGATTTATCGAATTTTGAGGGGGTTTCTTGCAGTGTGCTCCCAGGGAAATTTCTAATCAGTGATATGGAACAGATTTCATGTCACATGTACTGTTCATTAGATAAATGGGCCCAAAAGGCATGAATCTCAAAAAAAAAAATAATTAATCAAATTTTTTATGCAGTTTTTTTTCTATGGTTGCTTATGAAAATTTAGCATAGGGTTTCACCATTAGATTTTTGATAAATTGTTTCTTTTGGGAGCTATGAGGGACCAAGTGAGTCCAAAACTGCAGATTACGTAAAATATTTATTTTCCATTTGCCTTTTGTTGGGATTTTTTTGCTTTAGATTCCTTTTTTATAAGCTTTATAAGCATATCAACAGATTTATTATAGCTTACTGATTCTAAGCTCTAAGGGTTCGTAGGGGCCAAAATAGCAATTTTTCAAAAAATATAAAATCTTTTTTTTTCATCAGATTTTGATGGGTTGAGATTAATCCTTTTGCTATGAGCTACATTGTGGAATTACTTTTAATCGTGGACATCGAATTTCATGGTTTTCATAAAAATCACTATTTTGTGGGTACTTAAATTTGTGGTTTCAAATTTTGTGCATTTAAACTCTAGGAAAAAATGCATTTCGTTGGGAACTAAATTTCGTGGTTTTAGCTAACCACAAAATCCACAAAAATTAGAACCCAACAAACATTAGTACTTTCAAAGTATCAGTTTTATGCCAACATTTTTTTGTAGCTCATACAGTTCCGAGTTATAAGGGGTCAATGGGTCAAAATTGCTATTTTTTCAAAATATGTAAAATCTTTTATTTTTGATCAGATTTTGAATGGATTTTTTTCTTTGGATGCCTCTTGTAAACTTTCATGAGCATGCCAACAGATATCTCTTACACTTTCCAAATTAAAAGGACCAAAATTGCAATTTTTCAAAATATGTAAAATTTTCGATTTTAATCGGATTCCAATTGGATTTTTTTGTTGGATTCCTTTTGTTGTGAGCTTTTGGTTTGAATGCCAACATGTTTTGCAAATCTCTTACTGTTCCAAGCTATAAGGTGTCAAAGGGGCCAAAATTGCAATTTTTAAAAAATGTAAAATCTTTATTTTTAATCTAATTTCAATTGGATTATTTTTTTTATTCCTCTTGATGTTCGCTTACTGTAGTATATATATATCAACAGAATTTATTTACCATTTCCGAGCTTTAAGGGATCAAAAGTGCTAATTTTTTGGTTTCTGGTTTGTATCCAGCTAATTACTGTGTCAGGCTCCTTATTGTGTCTAATGCTGTGGTCGTATAATGCTGCACTCTGCGTAGCCCTTTATCAAATGCTGCTGGAGGAATTGACTTAATATTTGATATGTGAGTTTTCCCCAATGAGTTTTAGTTTGTTTACAGACATTTTCAGGTTGGGGCATTCCTCTTGTTAACCTACATTTTCCTCTTCAATTTGGTGATAGCTTCACCACTGAAAGGAGTGACCAATAGTATTATGTTATG
This sequence comes from Modiolus philippinarum, assembly GCA_002080025.1. NCBI lineage: Eukaryota > Metazoa > Mollusca > Bivalvia > Mytilida > Modiolidae > Modiolus > Modiolus philippinarum. The sequence goes on from MJUU01023323.1 coordinate 183,252, forward strand.
ACTTTTTCGCTACCATTCCTTTACATTTTGTGTAATAATATGTTTGTATTTGTTTGAGATACTTTAAAATACAAACATTCAGGAATTGATTTCGGAAGTAGCCATACAGCTCATTAAAATTAATTGCAGTTGGAATTAACATATATGTGTTATGGTCTCGTGTTCATTTACACTATATCCTTTCATAATATATTCAGTTATACAGTACAAACTGGCCAATACATAGTGATGAATCATCCATGTACATTATGTGAAGTCTTCATCACTTTGCGAGTTATAGAGTTAATGGATCATGCAATTTGTCCTAAAACAGCTTTACCAAGATTTGATAAATAATTATTTATACAGAAAGAGGAAAGAATATATTGTCTAAAAAACGGAGAAACATAGGGACTTAATCACAACTTCTTACTTGTAAGCTCTAACAAATAGACTAAACAGCTTATAGATTTCATTGGCATTTAATTGGTTACATTTCTAATTGGACATTAAATTGTTACAATATATTGATATAAACATTTCTCTGAAATAGAGAGTTGATAGGTCTGTGAAATTGAGAACTTATAAATGAAAAACTGTAAAATTGTACTAAGTATTTCTAATCATACATCAATAGCATTATATTACATCACAGTATATAGATATAACCAGAACTCTTTAACAAGGCATTGATTTCTAAATCACTTTTTATTACAGAGAAAACATATATATGATGGCAGCCTCTTTATTAGCATGTGGTATTGATCCTAACAGAAGTATACTATTTCAGCAGTCACAGGTATTTTATTATCTGCAAGATATCACTTTACTTTGACCCTAATCATGAAGAGCATATAGATTTATCCATGTCTGTCAGTCTGTAACATATATATTATATGATGGCAGCCTCTTTATAAGAATGTGGTAGACAGAAGTATACTATATTTTTCAGCAATCACAGGTATTAAAGTCTTGTTCCATTGCTTAGTATTACCATGTATTTGTAGAGATTTTGTCTCATTTGCATTTACTTCATATCCCTTCATTGTTAATTTTATAATTGCAATCTATAGGCTATCAATATAGCAGCCCACAAATCAGAAAGTGGCATACAATAGAATTCTGCAGAACAAATTCCAATTGGAACAAATATTATGACATTGTTTATAACAAAGTTTATTTTAGGATCGTCTGTCGGGCAGAACAAATATGCATTGACAGTAGTTTATAAATGAAATTATCTATCCTTCTACAGTTTTTAGCTCTTAATATGTAGCAAATAATTTTAAAGAATATGTTAGGATATTCAGCCATCAGAGCTTAATTAAAGTGTACTATTAGTAATGGCACATATAAGTAGTGGTGCATTATGTTATATTAAATCTATTGTCAGGTACCTCACCATACAGATTTAGCCTGGTTATTAGGATGTTTGTGTACATTACCAAAACTTCAACTACCACAGTGGAAGGTAAAATTAAGTAGAATATGTTAATTAATTCGGTTCAAGTAATTCAGCATTTACTGATTTTGTCTTGGCTGCAACAAAAAGTTTTAAAACTGGGACTTAAGGATAGTTTATCCTGCAGAGATGGCTATAGGATCTGCAGTGGTAGTGGTAACAGTTGAAAATTGTCATGCCTATGTTAGTGATAGGTCTAAAGTGTTTGATGTGCAGCTGCATAGGTATAAAAACAATTCAGATTAACACTAAGTTTATGGCTCCAACCTTGTAGTCATGTACATGTATGATTGATCACATTAAGTTTTTAGAACAGTTAGTACTGTTTGTACCCTTAACATTAAGTTTTTAGTGAGCAGTTAGTACAGCCTGAACCAGCAGTCTTAGCCTCATGAAATTGACATACAATAGTGTTTTTAGGAACACATTGATTCCATACCCAGATGGTGACCCTGACTCCCCCGTCTAGCATGAATGAATACTTATTTTTTTCCCCAGCTTTAACAGGGCAGTATATAGGGATCATGGTATCCCTCCGTTTGTCTGTCCATCCATCTCTTCGTTTGTCTGTCCAGCACAGGGATACACACTTTGTGGCAATAACTCCTCCTCAACTCCAGTGGGGGTATATAGTAGTGAGCTTTTCTCACAGTTCTTTTTATGTTAATCAGTTAGTACAGTCTGTACCAATAGTATTTGACACACAGTTTGGTCTTGAAGAGTAAATACCTATTCCACATGGTTGCCCTGACCCGTCAGCCATGCATAAATGATCACTATTAGTTTTTTGCAAGCAAGTAGAACACAGTTCAAGACTTAGATTTCATTATAATGGGAGCTGCTGTAGATCAATACATGAGGCAGGCGAGACATATCCTGTTTCCAAAGTTTATTTTTGGAAATTGTACCAAAGACAAGCAGGAAAATACAAATCTGCTGAATGTAAGTATTAAGTCTTTGAATATGTTATTGATTTACATCAATCAATTTACCAAAATAATAAAAAGAATACATAAACTTTCAGTCATTACAGGTTTTATTGTTTTAAGTGTCTATGGACTGCATGATTTTGTATCATTGAAGTAGATAACTGACACAAGGAATTTTCTCCATTTGTAGGAAAAGTCCCAGTCTGATACTGCTAGTGTGGGATTATTTACTTATCCAGTTCTTCATTTGAAGGAAAAGACCCAGTCTGATACTGCTGGTGTGGGATTATTTACTTATCTAGTTCTCAATTTGTAGGAAAAGTCCAAGTCTGATACTGTTGGTGTAGGATTATTTACTTATCCAGTTCTTCATTTGTAGGAAAAGTCCAAGTCTGATACTGCTGGTGTGGGATTATTTACTTATCTAGTTCTCCATTTGTAGGAAAAGTCCAAGTCTGATACTGCTGGTGTAGGATAATTTACTTATCCAGTTCTCCATTTGTAGGAAAAGTCCCAGTCTGATACTGCTGGTGAAGGGTTATTTACTAATCCAGTTCTCCATTTGTAGGAAAAGTTCCAGTCTGATACTGCTGTTGTAGGATTATTTACTTATCTAGTTCTTCATTTGTAGGAAAAGTCCCAGTCTGATACTGCTGTTGTAGGATTATTTACTTATCCAGTTCTTCATTTGTAGGAAAAGTCCAAGTCTGATACTGCTAGTGTAGGATTATTTACTTATCTAGTTCTTCATTTGTAGGAAAAGTTCCAGTCTGATACTGCTGTTGTAGGATTATTTGCTTATCTAGTTCTTCATTTGTAGGAAAAGTCCCAGTCTGATACTGCTGCTGTAGGATTATTTACTTATCCAGTTATTCATTTGTAGGAAAAGTCCAAGTCTGATACTGCTAGTGTGGGATTATTTACTTATCCAGTTCTTCATTTGTAGGAAAAGTCCCAGTCTGATACTGCTGGTGTGGGATTATTTACTTATCTAGTTCTCCATTTGCAGGAAAAGTCCAAGTCTGATACTGCTGGTGAAGGATTATTTACTTATCCAGTTCTTCATTTGTAGGAAAAGTCCAAGTCTGATACTGCTGGTGTGGGATTATTTACTTATCTAGTTCTCCATTTGTAGGAAAAGTACAAGTCTGATACTGCTGGTGTTGGATTATTTACTTATCCAGTTCTTCATTTGTAGGAAAAGTCCCAAGTCTGATACTGCTAGTGTGGGTTATTTACTTATCCAGTTCTTCATTTGTATGAAAAGTCCCAGTCTAATACTGCTAGTGTGGGTTATTTACTTATCCAGTTCTTTATTTGTATGAAAAGTCCCAGTCTGATACTGCTGGTGTAGGATTATTTACTTATTCAGTTCTCCATTTGTAGGAAAAGTCCCAGTCTGATACTGCTGGTGTAGGATTTTTACTTATCCAAAATAGTCCCAGTCTGATACTTCTGGTGTAGGATTATTTACTTATCTTCTTCTTCATTTGTAGGAAAAGTCCCAGTCTGATACTGCTGGTGTAGAATTATTTACTTATCTAGTTCTCCATTTGCTGGAAAAGTCCCAGTCTGATACTGTTGGTGTAGGATTATTTACTTATCCAGTTCTCCATTTGTAGGAAAAGTCCCATTCTGATACTGCTGGTGTGGGATTATTTACTTATCTAGTTCTCCATTTGCAGGAAAAGCTCCAGTCTGATACTGCTGGTGTAGGATTATTTACTTATCCAGTTCTCCATTTGTAGGAAAAGTCCGAGTCTGATACTGCTGGTGTTGGATTAATTACTTATCCAGTTCTCCGTTTGTAGGAAAAGTCCCAGTCTGATACTGTTGGTGTAGGAGTATTTACTTATCCAGTTCTCCATTTGTAGGAAAAGTCCCAGTCTGATACTGCTGGTGAAGGATTATTTACTTATCCAGTTCTCAATTTGTAGGAAAAGTCCCAGTCTGATACTGCAGGTGTGGGATTATTCACTTATACAGTTCTACATATGTAGGAAAAGTCCCAGTCTGATACTGCTGGTGTAGGATTATTTACATATCCAGTTCTCCCTCGTAGGAAAAGTCCCAGTCTGATACTGCTGATGTAGGATTAATTACTTATCCAGTTCTCACTTTTTAGGAAAAGTCCCAGTCTGATACTGCTGGTGTTGGATTATTTACATATCCAGTTCTCCATTGTAGGAAAAGTCCAAGTCTGGTACTGCCTGTGTAGGATATTTACTTATCCAGTTCTCCATTGTAGGAAAGGTCCCAGTCTGTTACTACTGGTGTTGGATTATTTACTTATCCAGTTCTTCATTTGTAGGAAAATTTCTGGTCTGATACTACTAGTGTTGGATTATTTACTTATCAAGTTCTTCATTTGTAGGAAAAGTCCCAGTCTGATACTGCTGATGTAGGATTAATTACTTATCCAGTTCTCACTTTGTAGGAAAAGTCCAAGTCTGATACTGCTGGTGTAGAATATTTACTTATCCAGTTCTCCATTGTAGGAAAGGTCCCAGTCTGATACTACTGGTGTTGGATTATTTTTATCCAGGTCTTCATTTTTAGGAAAAGTCCCAGTCTGATACTGCTGGTGTAGGATTATTTACTTATCCAGTTCTCCATTTGTAGGAAAAGTCC
>MJUU01023324.1:0-55976 GCA_002080025.1 Modiolus philippinarum
TTTTTTTTTTGAAAAAAGAAATAAAAATGTTTTGTTCAAAGATATTATTTACCCGTTTCAGTAGTAGTTTCCGGTTCAGGGGTGGGTTCTGTTGTCATGACGGTTGTAGAACTTGGTTCTAGTGTAGTAGTAGTTGTAGGCCTCGGTTTCGGTGTAGTTCTCCGTCTCCTCCACCAGGCATCGGAAATAGACAAAAAACAGACAAACAATATAATAATTTTGATATTCATTTTGGTTGATATACTTACTGCATGTCCAAATACAATCAGAAGGGGGATGTAGGCAGTATGGGAAGTGATATAGCAGGATAACACTTATGGCATGACGTTGTAACAAAACAATATGTTTCCTTTTATCATTGATAAATACTTCAACATCAAGTAGTTGGATTTTTTTTTAAAAATACACACAAGTAGCCGATGCTTCTCGTTTTGATCAGAACTGTAAAAATAATTGTGTTAAAACATTTCCTAACGTGAAATTATATTGATGCTTGTGATAATTATTGCACATGTCTATAATATTATATGTCTCTTCTGAACAAATCAATCTTAACCATTTCTTATTGTATACTAGTAACATGTAAATAGCATGCGATCTATGAAATATTTAAAGGTTTTAGGACAATATTAAAAAAGGGGTCTTTTGTTGATCTATACGGAAGCGTACTGATGCCATATGAAGAAAAAATATCCCGTAATTATGAGTTGATTTCTCATAATTATGAAATAATATCTTATGATTATGAGACATTATCTCATAATTTCATGTGGCATCAATACACTTCCATAGATCTATGACGTCATTTACAGTCAATATGGCGGCATATACAGATAAACGCCCATCTCAGCTTGCGCTTGCCGGCTACAGTACCTTTCAGCAACACCCCTGCTAATGGAGAAGAATCAACTGTAAAGGTCACAAGTCATAAAGTTCGACTGAAAAAATGTCTGCAGAGCTATTTTCATACCTCCGGTGTCGGCGGCGTTGGCATTAGTAAATCTTAAAGCGCTAGGATGTTAAAATTTTGTAGGTTTATTCCGTACGATAGCTTTCTGGAAGTACCATATTTTGCAGACATTTTGACCTGAAAGCAAATTTTTGAAAACATTAACCTTTCTTCTCGAGTCTTTTCATTAAGTACCAGGTGTTTATATTTGCTATGTGATTTGCATATGATAAGAACTTTCTTGAGGTACCATATTTGTAGATATTGTGACCTGGACCTTAACCTGAGGGCATTTCTTTAAAAAGTTTAACCACGCTTCTAGAAGAAATTCATTAAGTGTTAATATTGATGCTTGACCTTCTTATGATGAGAGCTTTCTTGGAGTATAATGTTTATAGATATTTTGGCATTTTTAAAACTTAAAGCTTGCTTTTAGAAACAGTCATTAAGTGCTATGGTGTTTATATTTGATATATATTGGTACCATATTTATACGTATTTTGACCCTCAGCTTGCCCTAGAAGCATTCTTAAAAAACTTTAATCTTCTTTCTAAGGGTGTTCATTAAGCGCTATGGTGTTCATATTTTGTATGTGACTTGCATTTGACGATAGCTTCATGGAGGCATCATATATCTATGACCTTGTCATGAGTGCAATTTTTTAGAAACTTTTCTTCTAGCAGCTGCTCATCAAGTGTTAGGGTCTATATGTTTAGTATATGATTTGTACAATATGATAAGAGCTTTCTGGGGGACATTTTGACCATGACCTTGTCATGTGGGTAATTATTTAAAATTGCTTCTACAAGGTAGTCATTAAGTGCTGGGGTATTCATATTAAATACTTGATTCTCTTATGATGAGAGCATTATGAAGGTACTATTTTGACCTTTACCTTGCCCGAAAGCCATTTTTAGAAGGCAGTCATTACATGTAAGTGCTATGGTGAAATCTACATAAATGTGACTTGATCTCGAGATCGTATTTTGTAAAGGTACAGTAGGGTGCAGACATAACCTCTCGCCAAGTTAACTTGAACCAGTCATAAAAGCTCTTCTAAGTTAACTTAGGACCGTTTTCAAGTTAACTTTGACCAGTCATAGAGCAGTCATAAAAGCTACTCTATGTTAACTTTAGAACTGTTCTAGAGCCCTGACTGCTCTGACCTGTTCTGGTCATAGAATCCTGACTGCTTTGACCTGTTCTGGTCGTAGAGCCCTGACTGCTCTGACCTGTTCTGGTCATAGAGCCCTGACCGCTCTAACCAGTCATAGAATCCTGACTGCTCTGACCTGTCATAGAGCCCTGACTGCTTTTATGTTACAGCAATGGAAACGTTCAACATTCCCAAATTAGCGCTCATCGTGTGCATCATTATAAGTCCTTGGTGTGCACTCGTCGTTTAAAGCGAGTGTGTGTATCGTGTAACGTGCGTTTACTACTTTCATTCAAAAGGCCACATTTTATTGACATATTTCCCCGTTTTCTTTGCCTAGAAAAATTATTTATTTTCATGAAAATTTCGAACAAATAAATTATTTATTTCCACGACAAGTAGCATTAAAATATATTTTTTTTCTCTGGGACCTGGGACTAATATAAGTCCCAGCTGGGACCAAGATTAAATTATCTATTTACAAAATCGCCCCTGAAAATCAACCGGTCGTCCCCTCATTTCTGTTTTTTGAAAGATAATATAGATATTTACAACTGCAACTTTACAACTTTAAAAAATATTAACATATTAACATATAGAGCATCACATGTTTTGGGCTTATATACTATTCATGAAGAATATATATTTTAGGTTAAATAACAGAAAGTTGAAGTATTGCGGGCATCGATATAATATCGAATGAAGAAAATCTGCCTTTTGTTATATATTTTAGGTTAAATAACAGAAAGTTGAAGTGTTGTGGGCATCGCTATATAATATCAAATGAAGAAAATCTGCTTTCTGCCTTTTGTTATATATTTTAGGTTAAATACCAGAAAGTTGAAGTATTGCGGGCATCGATATAATATCGAATGAAGAAAATCAGCCTTTTGTGATATATTTTAGGTTAAATAACAGAAAGTTGAAGTATTAGGCACATCGATATATTATCGAATGAAGAAAATCTGCCTTTTGTTATATATTTTAGGTTAAATAACAGAAAGTTGAAGTATTGAGGACATTGATATAATATCAAATGAAGGAAATCTGCTTTTTCTTAAATTACAAGTTTTATTTTAACGTGAAAATGAAATATGCACCTCTTCTAATATTTGATGTTTGTGGCTGTTAGCAGGATATTTTATTACCTACAGGACTGATTTTTATTCAGTTTGTTTATTTATTTATTTAATTGTTTACATTTTGTATTTTACAAAATGACGTAAATTTACAGTATTACAATTTTCGAGTACATAGAAGTGACTGTTTTCTGATATGGTTACGGCAAAATTGAAGAAAATTGCACTCAACGTGCGAAAAATTTGTGCGTTCGTTGTGTGAATCGTGTGCGCGGGACGTATCCATTGCTGTATTAAATTTTGAGTATTCACAGTTCTTGTATTGTTTAAGAGCTATACGACTAATCAGAGCAGTCAGGATTCTATGACAGGTTAGAGCGGTCAGGGCTCTATGACTGGTAATAGGAGTTTCCGCCGTGACGTCACAAGAAATCGTGGCAAGAAATCGTGGTAATTGATTAGGGTCATAAAAATGTCACTAGTGAGAATTTGTTATTTCAGATAAATGGATAATTCTTTTTGATCTCAATTATTGAATGTTTACACTTTTACAGGATATAAAATTGTTTAGCTTTTTATTTTTAATATATATAGAATTAGCGAATTTTGTAGACCATATAATTTTTTGAAACTTTCAATTTTTTGAAATTCACAAAAAAAAATATTTGTCTATTTTCATTAAAAAGTAAATCGGTAGAAAAAATATGAATATCTCAATGTTCAAAATGCATTTTACAGATCCAAAATCGTGCATATAATGAAAAAGTTATCAAAGATTAAAAATTCTATCCTAATGCTGTTTAGTGGTAATTCTACGGCTTTGCCAACCAAAAATGCTAATTTGCATATGTAAATTAGATTTTGTGACGTCAATAATTGGATTCGCGGAAACTCCTATAGCAGTCAGGGCTCTATGACAGGTCAGAGCAGTCAGGATTCTACGACAGGTTAGAGCGGTCAGGGCTCTATGACTGCATGGTCAGAGCAGTCAGGGCTCTATGACTGGTCAGAGCAGTCAGGATTCTATGACTGCTCCAAGTTAACTTCAAGTTAACTTCAAGTTAACTTAGGACTGTTCTCATGACTGCTCCCCAAGTTAACTTGGACGAGAGGTTATGTCTGCACCCTACTGTAGATGGGTACTCCAAAATTTTTCCATAGATTTTCTTGATTTTCTCTTCAGAGTTACCTTATTGTAATAGCATTGAAATAAAAAAACACAAATAAGGGGGTCACTGTGCTTGTTTTTAAAGAAACTAATATTTTTAATGAATATATAGGGGAAAACAGGTATTTTGTTGTTTTCTTAAACACTATTGCGTAGATTCCTTACTATTTTAATCACATGTTAGCCCTTTGAACATAGTTCCAAAAAATAAAAAAAAGAAATGTAGGTCATAAACTTTGTTTTCCATATAATTTTTAAACGTGAATTTTTATAGTGATAATCGATAAAATATTTTTATCAGATTATCTCCCTTTTTCAAATATCCAAACTACAAATGAGGACAGCTTGCATGAATTACGTTTGACTGGCATTAGTAACTCTTAAAGCGCTAGGATGTTAAAATTTTGCATGTTAATTCCGTATGATAATAGCTTTCTGGAAGTACCATATTTTGCAGACATTTTGACCTGAAAGCAAATTTTAAAAACCTTAACCTTTCTTCTCGAGCCTTTTTATTAAGTGCCAGGAGTTATATTTGGTATGTGATTTGCATATGATAAGAGCTTTCTTGAGGTACCATATTTGTAGATATTGTGACCTGGACCTTAACCTGAGGGCATTTCTTTAAAAACTTTAAAACGCTTCTAGAAGGAATTCATTAAGTGTTCATATTGATGCTTGACCTTCTTATGATGAGAGCTCTCTTGGAGTATAATGTTTATAGATATTTTGGCATTTTTAAAACTTAAAGCTTGCTTCTAGAAACAGTCATTAAGTGCTATTGTGTTTATATTTGATATATATTGGTACCATATTTGTACGCATTTTGACCCTCGGCTTGCCCTAGAAGCATTCTTAAAAAAAAAACTTTAATCTTCTTTCTAGACGCTATGGTGTTCATATTTTGTATGTGACTTGCATTTGACGATAGCTTCGTGGAGGCATCATATATCTATGACCTTGTCATGAGTGCAATTTTTAAGAAACCTTTCTTCTAGTAGATGCTCATCAAGTGTTAGGGTCTATATGTTTAGTATATGATTTGTACAGTATGATGAGAGCTTTCTGGGGTAGAATTTTGACCATGGCCTGGTCCTGTGGGCATTTCTTTAAAATTGCTGACAGGTATAGTCATTAAGTGCTGGGATATTCATATTAGATACTTGATTTTCTTATGATGAGAGCATTATGGAGGTACCAAATTTGAAAACATTTTGACCGTCACCTTGCCCGAAAGCCATTTTTAGAAGGTAGTCATTACATGTAAGTGCTATGGTGAAATCTTCAGAAATATTACTTGACATCGAGATCATATTTTGTAAAGGTAGATGGGTACTCCAAAATTTTTCCATAGATTTTCTTGATTTTCTCTGGAAAGTTCCCTTATTGTAAGAGCATTGAAATAAAAAAAAACAAATAAAGGGGACACTGTGCTTGTTTTTAACGAAACTAATACTTTTAATGAATATATAGGGGAAAACAGGTATTTTGTTGTTTTCTTAAACACTATTGCGTAGATTCCTTCCTATTTTAATCACATGTTAGCCCTTTGAACATAGTTCCAAAAAATATAAAAAGAAATGTAGGTCATAATCTTTGTTTTCCATATAATTTTTTAATCGTGAATTTTTGTAGCGATAATCGATAAAATATTTTTATCACATTATCTCCTTTTTTTCAAATGTCCGAACTACAAATGAGAACAGCTTGCATGAATTACGTTTGATTCTTAAAATGACAAATACAAATATTTTAAAATCGCAGCCGATACATGTAGTATTAGTGGTTTCATTTTATTGTTTGGCAGTGCAGTTGTGTTGTGTGGAATTAATTAATTTTTGGTAATTAAATTGCATAGTATGATATGATTTTTGTCATTACTCGATGCCGCTATTTGGGTGATTCGTTTAATTAAACTAGAGTCCCAGAGTCTATGTCTGTATCGCTCACTTGACGAAATGCTTCTATGTTATGCATGACCAAAACTGATGTTTTTTCCAATGGGGTCTAATGTTTAGCTATATTTTTCGAAAGGATATGGAGTAAATGAACATGAGACCATAACACATATGTTAACTGCAACATAACACATATGTTAACTATGTTCTCCATCAGCACCCTTGTTTTTGGTTGATCCTATTGAAATGAGTAATTTTTGCAAAGGACCTTCTCTACATTTAGTCAAATTTGCTTGAATAGTTTCAGAAAAGATGGTGAAAAGGATGGTTTTCTAATACCAGGCTCCAATCAAACTATGTTCTGCACTGGTGGACATGTGTGTTGTCGGATCGGAATAAAATGAGCATTCCTGTAAAATTTGGTTGACTTTGCTTCTGTAATCAGTGATTTCAGAGGAGAAGATGAAAATGTGAATTTCCCATAGGGTCCAAAATGTTAAACTATGTTCCGTGCTGGCGGTCATGTTTTCTATCGGATTGCAAGGATATGAGCACTCTTTGTTATGGACCTTCCATACACCATTCCTGTAAAGTTTGGTTGAATTTGCATCAATGTTTCAGAGGAGATAATTGTGATATTTCCCATAGGTCCAATGTTAAACCTAAGATCTTCGCTTTCGGCCATCTTTTTTTTCGGATCGGAATTAGCTATCTTTGTAAAGGACTATTAGTACATAAATCCTGTAAAGTTTGGTTGAATTTGCTTCAGTGGTTTCAGAGGAGAAGATGAAAATATGATTTTCCCTTTGGGTCCAATGTTAAACTATGTCCCGTGCTAGCGGTAATGTTTTTATCGGATCTCAACGGAATGAGCAATGTTTGTTAAGGACCTTTAGTACATCATTCCTGTAAAGTTTGGTTGAATTTGCTTCAGTGCACGTAGTTTCAGAGGGGCCAATGTTAAACCTAAGTTCTGCACTGGCAGTTATGTTTTTTTGTCGGATCAGAATAAAATGAGCGCTCTTTGTAAAGGATCTTTAGTACGTCATTCCTGTAAAGGTTGGTTGAATTTGCTTCAGTGGTTTCAAAGAAGAAGACGGAGATGTTATTTTGCCATAGAGTCCAATGTTAAACTATGTTCGGTGCTGACGGCCATGCTTTTTATCGGATCGAAACGAACTGAGTAATTTTTTTAAGGACCTTTAGTACACCATTCCTGTAAAGTTTGGTTGAATTTGCTTCTGTGGTTTCAAAGGAGAAGATGAAAATGTGATTTACCCGTAGGGTCAAATGTTAAACTATGTTCTGTGCCGGCGGCCATGTTGATCTCAACGAAATAAGCAATCTTTGTAAAAAAATAGTGCATCATTCCTGCTTGGTTGAATTTGCCTCAGCCGTTTCAGAGGAGAAGATAAAATGTGATTTTTCCTATAAGGCCCAATGTTAAGCCTAAGTTCCGCGCTGGTGGCCATGTTTTTTATCGGATCTAGCAAAAACGAAATTAGCAAACCTTGAAGAGTTATCTACATCTTTCCTGTAAAGTTTGGTTCAATTTGCTTCAGTGGGTTCAGAAGAGAAGATTAAAATGTGAAGAGTTAACGGAGGACGGACGGCTTGAAGTGATTGCAATAGCTCACACTGACTCTCTAGTAAGGTGAGCTAAAAATCGATTTTGCACAAAAAGGTGAACATTACAGATGATTTGATATTGTACAAAACAGTGTTGTTTTCGATTTTGAGCATAAGTTTGTTTACAAAGCGAAAGAAAAGTGTCCTATTAGAAGTACAAGATATGACAGTATTTGTAAGGGCAAACGTAGATTACAACTCATAATTAGTACTAAGAACTCGGGTAGTAAATTCAAACACTGTCTTTGTTTGTTCTTGGTGAGAGGTGTTGATATGTGCACGTCGAGGACCAGAATTGGTAATTTTCGAAATTGCTGATGGATTTAGTTTTAGGTTTGACAGTATGATGCATGTATGCTTTATTGTATTTTATGTTTATACACATTTATGTACATTTTCTATGTAACGTTACTAAGAGTAATTTTTTATTCATTTTTGTCCATTTAAAAATTCTTATAAAAATCGTGAAATGTCACATAAGTCTTTTAGTTTACAGAACTAAGATTGTCTGATATAAAATCAAGCTGGTAACGGTCTCTGGCCTTCATCACTATCACCTTCACTGTCTGTGTCCATGTCTCCGCCACTACCTCCATCTCCACCGTTACCCCCATTGCCACCATCTCCGCCACCACCACCATTTCCACCTTCTCCTCCATTTCCCCCATTTCCACCGTTTCCTCCATAGCCTCCTCCAGTTCCACCATTTCCGCCGTTTCCGCCATTGCCTCCGTTTCCTCCACCATTACCACCGCTTCCACCATTTCCCCCGTTACCACCATCGCCACCACCACCACCACCTCCACCGTTCCCTCCATTTCCACCATTACCACCGTCTCCACCACCGCCTCCACCTCCACCATTTCCTCCATTTCCACCGTCTCCGCCATTTCCACCCATTCCTCCACTTGCTCCACCTGACATAACAATCCGTTATAGCATTAATGTCACAATATCTTTATATTGTTTATATTTTTCTTATTGTTTTTCACCGATTTCATGTATTTCGCTAAAGATTTGTTTTCTTATTTCCTTTTTTTAGGTTCCGTATTATGAAAATATAGCCGGAACTCATTCATAAGCAAAAGAGAAAACACACAAGGAGCAATCCTTTAACAAAAAATTATCAATGTATCCAGTGTATCATTTTGATATGATCTCAAAATAAGCCCTTTCGGGTTTATATCGTAAAAAACGAGTTTGGATGTATTGGTTGTGCACAACCAGGTATTCGAAGGCCTCATTGTGATTTCAAGTCGAAAAAATAATATAACCGTTGATCTGTTGCATAGTTTTGCCATCTAGGCACTTTGCCTCTTGTGCATTTAATTAATATCCTTTATCGTTTATTTTTGAGTGGAGTTTTTCTCCTCTGAAGTTCTGGTCCATAAAAAAATCCATATGCCAGAGATTCATGCTCTCTATAAATTTCAGTTATGGGGTTCTTTTTCCTGAGAATATGTCTTATGGATTTAGTTATATTTTCAGTTTGAAATTTTATTTTTTGTAATTTCCAAATGTTATAATGATGATCCCAACTATTTCCCAAATTTTCTTGTAATTGAAACGACGAGTGTCCTGTGCTTGTTTATATGCTGTGATTTTCTTTCTGTCGGGCAACAGATGACAGCGGTTGTAAGAACTCTTTGTAGTTAATTTTCTGTTTGTTGACGGTCTTGCATTCAATAATAAAATAAATTCTGTGAAGAAGCCGTCTTTAACTTACTACGAGGTATGAGCAAAGCATAGTCGAAGGCCTCACGGTGACTTCAAGATGAAGAACAACAATAAAAGCTTTTTCTTTTTCTTGGTTTTACCATATTGTTTCATGTGCATCACTCCATTTCCTTCAATTGTTGATGTATGTCATGAAATCTTTATGTAATTTATTGTTTTTTTCTTGTTGGGGTAAAGGGACATACATTTTTTCTCTTTTTAGCTCGCCTGGCCTAAAATGCCATGTGAGTTTTTGCCATCACTTTGCGTCCGTCGCCTGTCATCCGCCCGTCATCCTTCAACAACTTCAAAAATGGAAATGGCAATTGTAAACAAACTTGGCCTGACGCATCAACAAGGTATGCAGTTTCAAAATTGTGTTCGATTAGTCGGAAGACCAAACAAATAGAACATATGGGTAAAATGCTGTTTTTTGAAAATATGTCAAAAACCGTTACAGATATCAAAAATCTGACAGGGTAAACAGTAGCATGGCAAGATCTACCTCCCCTGCAATTTTGAAGAAAATCCGAAACCCTGTCTTAGTGTTATTGTCCTTTTTCCGTAAAAGAGGTATGGCCATTTACCGATGAATTTATTTCATTCAGCATACTAATTTTGCGAATGCATTAAATCCTCTCGAAAACTGCTTTAAGAGATCATTTGTAATATACACTATCAGAACAAAGTAAATCCAAATGCATTTTCGTACATTTAGATAAAGGTTTCAGCCGATTGCATACAGCTTTTGACAGATTTTGAAAATTTTTGTAGGTTTTTGTAAAATTTGTTGCATAGGACCCCCGGAACCAAAAAAAAAAAAACTTTTCGCCATTTGGAAGGGCAAATGTATATACGTTCGCAGCAAAAAAGTTGATGTTGATTCCCGGTGTCCTTCTAGCAGTACCATCTTCTCAAACACTGTAAAATAGCTAAAATTGACACAAAAGGCCATTTACAGCCATGTTCGACTGCCAATAAGTCAGAAAACAATACAAGGATGGCACACATTATATTTATTTCTAATAAGTACACACACCACAGGCCACCTTTAACAATTTTCGACAACATTTCAGCATATTCTGAAAATGACCAAACATAGGCAAAAAACGCATGCCTTAATGGCCATACTTCTTTTCAAAATTTTAATTATTTTTTTTATTAGAAAACTATAACAGAAGTCAATTTTAATTTGCATAAATGATCTGCATACCATTTCATACTTCAAGTTGATATTAACTACGCATGGTAGCATGATTATCATTAATTAAATGTAGGATTCTAGTATCGATTAGAAATCCAAGATGGCCGCAGCTAGGCATGGTACAATTATGGTCATTTACCAAATTTTGCATATCTGTATACTAGTATATCACCAATCCAAAATGGACGCCACCGAGGATGATAATTTAACATACATTGTAGAACCCTATGGGAAATGTTGTGAATGGTTAATTCTTGAAAACTGTATGTTTATTATTTCATATGGAGAAGCGATAGAGAAAAAAACTAAAACAAATACTTAGTAATTTAATATCCATCATAGATCCAAGATGGTCGCAACTGTAGATCATAATTTAATCTTAGACCTTATGGGAAATGTTGAAAATTGCTATTTTTTTAAAGGCGTTACATTTATCATGTTGATATTAAAGAGGCAAGTTAACTTGATTGTCATCTACAAAATGTTGTATATCGGTACCATTCAGAGTCAGCAGAGAGTACCGTTTAATACGAACCGCTATGGTAAAATTATCTAAATTAAGGCTTCTTAAAAACCGTTTCAAACATCAAATTGATATCAAATAGGCAATTTAACATGACAGTAGTCTATCAGATGACTGACTTTATTTAATTGTTTAACACTGTGGGAAATCTTATTTGATCAGTAGCCACCAGGTGAACGATACAGGCTCACATGGGAGCCTCTGGGTTTTGTTCTTTTGGATTCTATTAAGAATAAGGAAAAATCTTCATGTTTAAAAAAATAAAATATAGAAGAGGTTACAAAAAACAGTATCATGCCAATATTCTACACCTGTAATTTAGAAATGCTCATCATTGAATGATCCAATCCAATCATACATTAATGTGTGAAAATCGGATGTTGACAGGATTATCGCCCTTGCTATGAAGTGAACACCCGAAACAAAAATGGGGCTACGACGAATATGAGCTAAATGTCATGAAACAACGTATTAATAGATCAGGTAAATTGGTTAATAGAAAGGAGATGCAAGCTTCTCGATCAAAGAAGGACTCCTTGCAGTGTTGATTCTATTAGAATGCCGAGATGAGAGTAAATTTCCATCGAGAGCACACAACTATAGTATGTGTCGTATACATATTCTGCAACTGAACTGAATAATTTCTAAACGAGATTTTTATTATATGGTGGAAATGGCATTATGCAAGGTTAAGTATATATACTATAGAAATAATTCGGACTAGCTTTCAGTCTGATTTTACCAGATGAAATCAGTATAGCCTGGTTTTTACATAGATTACAATGGCTGAAAATTATAATAACATGCGCAACAATCACTAAGGCACTACACAGCAAAAATACGAATAAGACAAAAACAAATGTCTTTGGTGAATGTTTAAAAAACCTAATGTTACACGTCACTGGTCAATTTTGAAAAAAAAACGACATAAAATTACATGTCATTGGTCAATGCCAAAAAGACATAACGCTGCACGTCATTTGTCAATATTATAAAGACACAACATTGCACGTCATCGGCCAAGATTACAAAAAGACCATTTTAAAGGTACACGTCATTGGTCAATGTTAAAAAACGACATAAAGTTGCACGTCATTGGTCAAGATTTTAAAAAAGACAATAAAAAGTTACACGCAATTAGTCAATAGTAAATTAGACCTAACTCTTTTTTATAGTTTGCATGATGCTGATAATTTGGTATTATAATAATACAAAGACAGACAACTCTGTCATCATTAGATTTGAAAGTAATCAGTTTAAACCTCAGATACTACCTTTAAATAGAATCTTTCATTACAATATTTAGTTTAAGATACATGTATAAAATATCTAATACAATATCCAAATTTTACAAAATCTTCATTAAAACTGAGGAGTATTTCCCTCATGCATAGCGCTGTCCTCAGCTCATTTTGGCTTTTCTGTTTAGAACTAATTGATAATTTGTTCTCGATCAGCTTTTACACATATCTTTGGTTTATGGACTTCCAAATGTTTTGATTTTATCGGTACTGAAGACACATCATTTGTCGCTATGCGAATATACAGAAAGTAAATCAACGTTAACTTCGGTATTTTGTTATTTAAGACCAACCAGATTCAGTATTACGTGTCTACTTACAAGCTTCTATACATTTCTGCCAGGATTTGTAGTTGTTGCCATTGCCTCCATACCTACAAAATTTGAAACGTTCACATCTATTTGTTTCTGTATTGAAGAAAAAACGAATAACAGAATATCTCCTCGACCAACGGGTGCATCTTCCTCTATCTGCAGGTGATGTACAATCAAAGGATGGCGTTGGTTCTGAAATGAAAAAAAACAAGTATATCATTTGTATTTAGTTTCAATATTATATTGTTATAGACTTCATCCGAACTACCCAATAAAAAAGATATACCACACGTACACAAGTATGAAAAAATTTATTTGGCCTTGTGGCCTGTCTCAACGGAAGATATTGAAATGCAGTAATGCAATTATATACAGTACGTGATAATCGTGTACAACTGTGTATTTGCGCATTTAGATGTGTTATTTTATCTGCACTGAAAAGACATAAGTTGTCGAAATGCGCATATGCAGAAACTAAATTTACAGTTAATTTGGTATTTTCTTATTTTCTAAATGAAAAAAAAAGAAAAGAAGAAGAAAAGAAACATGTGCATTAAAAAAATACAACATTTATAATTTACGGTAAAACAATACGCCAATTTTTTACATATATAAAAAAAAATAATAAATAAATAAAATAATTTTAAAAAATGAAACAAACAAACATTAAAAAAACAAACAAACAAACCCACAAAAAAATAAATGTTGCAAAAGTAATCGTTTTCACTAGTGCCTTATTTGCAACATGACGCAAGTTCATGACTTCTCTGTTACTCCTAGAAGTACATCATGTATGTAGTATAATGCTTATGATTGACAACAACAGCAACAAAAATAAATATATATTTTTTCCTGAACAATACTTACCTGTTTCCGGTGCAGGGGTCGGTTCTGGTGTAACGGTAGTTGTAGTCCATGGCTCTGGTGTGGTAGTTGTTCTAGGCCTTGGTTTCGGCCGTCGTCGTCGCCTCCACCATGCATCAGAAACAGACAAAATACAGACAAACAATATCAGAAGTTTGATATTCATTTTTTCATGATATGTTCACTGTCCGGATCCAGCCAGCTTTTATACAAAAACTTACAATAGGGGGTGTAGGTAGTAGGGGAAGTGATTTAGCAGGATGACACTTATAGCATGACGTTGTAACAAATCCATATGTTTCCTTTTGTTATTGATAAATACTTCATTGTTAAGTACTTGGACTAAAAAGATACATACAAGTAGTCAATGCTCTTCATTTTATACATACAAGTAGTCAATGCTCTTCATTTTGATCACACATTAGTAATGTTCTAAGTATTACACAAGAAAAGTAGTGAATAAATGAAGTAACCTTTTTTTTCCTCAAGGAAAATAAAAGATGATGGTGCTTTTTTTCTCACGTGAAATCATTTGACGGTGCTTGGGATGATTGTTATACATATATACACGGCCTATGACATTTTAGTTAATCATGATCAGCATTTACCACTTCTACTTTTCAGCTCTTTATAATCTCCCTCTATAAATAAGTCAACAACAGACAAAACGTTTGCTTGCAATAATATTTTTAATATTTTGTGCGATGCAACATTTGCATTTACTGAAAAGTATGTATACACACAGTAAGCACGTTTTTCGGGATCACGTCAGTGGTCCGACAGTCATTAGTGCGTCCCACAGTCATTAGTACGACGGTCATTAATCCGACAGTCATTAGTCCAACGGTAATTAGTCCGACAGTCGTTAAAGCCTTAAAATTGTTTGGTATTAATTTTTATACAACCGTGAAATTGTGCTCTCGCTTTATGGTATGGTAACTGGCGTCGTTGCCGTCCATGAACAGCATAACTTAGGTTTTAAAGGACAGATCATTATGAATTTTGGATTTAAGACGCAGGCGACTATACATTCATAGAGGACTATAACTCTGTAAAATAATAGGTGAGAATTCTGGCAAAAAGATATGCAAAGCTTAAGAATGTAATCAATAACTGTGTGAATTCTGGATGAAATCAGATAAAAGACGTAAATTGTGTATTTGTGCCACCCACAGACTAAATTTTACAAAATTATGAGTGAAAAATATTACAAATCTCTGATAAAAGGTCGATAATTTTGTAAACAACATTGCGCAACTAAGCAATGTGGTAAAAATAATCCTATAAAGCTTGGTTGCAGCTGAATCGAAGACATAAACTAGGGCTCACATGTGAGTCTTTATAGCCCAGCCGGTGTCCACTGATCGAATAAGATTTCACACATAAATATTAATCTTAGGTGACAGTCATTGGGTAGTAAAGTCAGTCATAAAAAAGATTACTGTTATGTTAAAATGCCTAGTTAATATCATCTTGATATATGAAACAGAAATTACAATTTAAACTCAGATCTGCAGTTGCAGCCATCTCGTATCTTTGATTTGTACAAATTCATACCTTTGTTTAATGACTGTCATGTTACCATACCTAGTTAATATCAACTTGAAGTAAGAAACAGTTTTCAAGTAACAACTCCCAACATTGTTCTATTTTAAAATAATCCCCGGTGGCAGCGGTAGCATGCAGTGACTATAGGGAACAATTTGTAAATCTAATTTTAACTAGATTGCGACTTAGTAAATATCTGTTTGACCGAGAACAAATAAAAAATGGGATCTAAATAAAAGCCAAAATCAGCTGTAACTTTGGAGCTACGCATTAAGGAGATGCTTTAGGTTTGAACAAAATTTTCCAAAATAATTTCGAATAAAATTGGTTTACGTGCCAGCACGGAAGTATTGACTACCTAGTGAATATCAGCGACACTAACAGTCCACCAGCATAGGCACTAGCGTTGTGGTAATAGAAACTTTATACCAAAGACAATGTGAAGAGGTACATATAATACCCTTACGGTTATGTCCTTCCATCAGTTTGTTTGTCCGTCTGCTTATCTGTAAGACAAGGTTTCTGATTAAAAAATTGGATCGAATTTCGTAGTGTTTCCAACATTTCAATGTAAATATATGACCACAAAACGCAAAGTTTGATTTTAGATTTAAGGATGAAAATGATTCCAAAGCTATGCTCTTTCAAATATGGCAGAATCAAACCTGGGTATTTGGCAGAAAAGCTTGCGTCAAAATTGATACGATTCCCAAAATAAATATGGTCCATGATTTATCTAGATGGCAAGTGGCATAAAATGTATCATTACTGTTTTAATGATTAATTAGCTTTCTTGGTCCATCAGTGCATTAGTGGGGAAAACATATCACCATTACAGATAAGTAAATTTCGTTAAATATTCGTGTAATTGCTTTCTATACAGCTGTTTTCCATATTTATGGCAAAATTTTTTTTTTCTAGACTAGCTATGAAATAAAGTACGAAAAGCCTTAAAGACTTGTTTTCCATGTATCAAATTCCATCTTTAGCAAAATAACAGTTCACCATTTATACATTGTATGTCTTTCTAAAAGAAATAACAATTCGAATGCACACTACGGATCTCTGTCAGACTTATAATAAATACTATTAGAGCTTCACTTTGCTGTCCATCAAAAACCTGTCTACCCCATACACGAATTACATAGACAATATCATGAATGTTTTCCATGCGGGGTTTTTAAAGCGGAGATGGCGTTGTTGTTTTATCAGGGAATTCTTAATTCAATAATTTATTCAGCGATATTATACAATTATGGCACTTCCACGAGATCAATATGGGGTTTAACGGAGCAATAAAGTAATATTGAACGAGGGTTTACCCCGAGTTCAATATTATCTTTTGAGCTCCGTTAAACCCCATATTGATTGAGTATAGAAGTGCCATAATTGTTTTATTATATTTGATTGACATGTCTTAAGTCACTGATGATATACAAAAGGGGTATGGTTTATCTATTGGGGGTGTAAAGGGGTGTGACATGTAAACGTCAATCAAAGTGAGAGTGCAATATGATGATTTATCATGATCAACTGTGCAAAATGATGTTTTATTGAGTATGTACATTTCTATACCTTATACATAGAACAAAAGTACAAATATAATAAACCATATTCTTAAACTCCATCTCCTGCTTCTTATAAGACACCCGCCGTCCTGAACATGTCAATTCCGGTAGTAAATGCAAATCCGGTAGAGGAAACAACAATCTTAAGTTTTTATAGGGAGAGATCTGTTGTCATATCCCGAAGTACATGTAGTCTATAGTCTTAATAAATTTAAGTTAATCCAGATTCAATATTGCAAAGGTCAACCAAGTGGCAAAACTTTCACAGAATCGAACCCACGCCTACATTTTGTTACCTTCATCTGACTACATAGTGTATAATACATATCAAACGTAAAAGGCTACAATTGTATACAATGTGTCTATTTAACGACCACAGATCCGTTTTAGAATGTAAGTTTGGGGTGTAAACTTTGACTTCTGTTCAGTAAAACATTTGCCACTTGGTTGACCGCAGCAATAAATCTAGTACGCTACGTCCACGTTGAAATATACATGCACGTTGTGCATCAGTTAATGCGGGTTAATTTTTGAGGTGTGAGAATTATGTTGATTAAGTCGTTTTATACCGAGTTATTCATGGATTAACTTTGTAGTGTGAACAGACCCTGAGAATCTAACATAATTGTATCTAGTAATTAGGGACCGACCATTTAACTTGAAAAGCGGGGGAGGGGTTATGGTTTTTCTTTCTGGACAGAAAATTTATATTTTAACTAGTATAAACAAAATATTTTTTTGAAAATAAGCATTATTTTTTCGGGCTGAAAACCCCCTTTAGAATATTTTTTTTTCATGATTTTTGCAGCCAAAATATTTTTCACATAAAATCAGCTTCAGAATATTATTTAAAAAAAAAAACAGACCCCCCCCTTTCAGGTTAAATGGTCGACCCTTACCACGTGGGGTATGATAACAACAATAAATGAGTCAGCAAGGGGAAATTTCTACCGCTCTCCCCATGTGTTCATTGTTTCTATCTCAAAACGGTGATCCAGAAACTTAAATACATCAAACTAACTTCCGAAACAAAAAGGCAGAAAAGGACAAATTAAGAAATTTAAACTGTCTTCCACTAAATTCAAATTTATTTAGATTGAAATTAAAAGATACGGATAAGTGTCAGCTGTATGAAATAAATACAACAGAAACAATACTACACGCCCTTTTAAAATGTCTAGCGTACCAGAAAATGCGCATGAAAACGTTTTCATATATCTACTGTTAGTGTATGCTTCTCGGAGTTGTCGCCCATTAATAAAATTAATTAGTCTTTAATAGCTGATCTGTCAACGAATTAAACATGAAAATTGCACGTGGAAAATTGATATTGAATTTAAGAAGTATCTTGATAATGTTATGACAGAACGTGCTAATAAACTTCAAATATAATATTTCATAATGTGACTGCAATCAATATTGATAAATGTAATTTTGTAAATGTACTACATTTTGTTTGTATGATATTTTAATATTAGTGCTAACATTTTACTTCATTCATGTTGCTATAGTTGTTTCTTTTTACAGCAGATTAATCGAGGAAACTTTTGTATGGTGGCTTGTTTGTGCCATCTCGTCTTCTCGTTTTGTCGCCCCGAAAAGACGATAATTAGCGGGACGAAAAGACGAAAAGACGACAAATTGTAACCCGCCAATTAGCTACATTAATTTGTTGTCATTTCGTTTTGTCGTCTTTTCATTCTGTCGTTTTTTCTGTTTTTTTTTTTTTTNTAGCGGGATGAAAAGACGATAATTTGCAAGGCGAAAAGACGAAAAGACGACAAATTGTTATTCGCAAGTTAGCGACTTTATTCAAATTGTCGTCTTTTCGTTTTGTCGTCTCTTCGTTCTGTCGTCTTTTCGTCTTTTCGGGGCGGAATGACGCTAATTAGCAGGGCGAAAAGACGAAAATTTGCGAGGCGAAAAGCCAAAAGACGACAAAATGTAACCCGCTGATTTGCAACCTTAAGTTGTCGTCTTTTCGTTTTGTCGTTTTTTCGTTTTTTCGTGTCGAAAACACGCAAATTAGCGGGGCGACAAAACGATAATTAGCGGGGCGAAAAGACGAAAAGACGACAAATTGTAACCCGCTAATTAGCGACCTTTAAATCTCGTCTTTTCGTCNAAAAGTATGTTCTGCTGTGCCATCATTGTTGCGGTTAAGGTTTCTTCAAACGATATTTTTTTCAACGCGGGGTCGCAACTCTGAAATGTTCCAAACAGGGAGAAATTCTAATACATTTTTTATGTGACTATTTTCTTTCAGATATGAACAAAATGATGGCACAGCAGAACATACTTTTACATAGGACCCTATGTGAAAAACATTAATCTTTTTCTGGCTCAAGTGGAAACAAATTTAGGAAAAATGCTTTTTTAGTTGATTCCTTTTGAAATTATATTTGATAGACATGGCTGCCAATATAGATGCTATCCCCACAGCTGAACATAGTTTGACTTAGCATCCTAAGTGAAAGTCATATCTGGCACTACATGTACGTGTTTATTTAAAGCAAAACCTTTATTAGATTATTCATTTAAAATTACATCTGATGAGACTACATTTGAGCTTAGACGACTACCACAGCATTTTTTCCATAATGTGTGCTAATCTAAACTATATAAAAGCCAGTTGTGAACTTCATTAACTGATTGTAGAATGAATGATTTAAAGAACTTCAGGGTTTTGTTTTTCAATCATATTATACTATGTAGATAAGTTCACATTGCCTACGAATTATGCTGAATGTCAGTGCTTTAGGATCTATATTTGACCAGTTCTAATTGTTTTAGACCATAAAGTGCTTAATTATGCAATGATGGTATTTGCGAGACGAATACGAACCTACGAATATTTTGTTCCATATTCATGTGGTAGACCAATTTTGAACGAAGAAACGACAAGGCGACTGATTTAAAAACCTCGAATACTTTGACATCAAAGTGCAAATTCTCTTATGACATCATATATTTAACCAAATGGCCGAGGTTGTTTTCTTTCTTCTTGGTCCCGCTTGTACATTGTCGGGAAATATTAAATTTATTTGTATATGCTCGGTAAACCTGTTTCTAAAGCTCGTCAAATAAATTATATATTTATCGACAATGTACATATGTAGGAGTACAGTAAACTATTTCTGCAGTCAGAGAAATGTACCTCTTAATATATATATATTGCCACGTAGTTTTCATTGTTTTGACATTTTGTCTGAGGTTTAAAATTACAAAATACCAAAGTTAACGTTTTGAAATCATAAAAAATAGGATATATAAACTGAAATTTCTAAAGACATTAAATGAAGTTTAATTTCAAAAACAGAGATCGTATTTATATCAAAACAGTCATTGGTTTACGATATGGACATGAAATGTCGATGGCGATGGATCCGCATTGTTTTCAAATTGGCTTTTATAATCCCATATATGTTCTGATTTGATCTGAACTGAAGAGACACTAGTTGTCTATGTGTCAATATGCAGGGATTAAATTTTCAGCATGCTTAATATTTTAAATATTGAAAGACTTGATAAATGTTTATTGAATATTCATTATGTTCAGTCTTATCTAGACATAACAAGGCTGTTCAGACTTCTGGAGACAATGTCAAGGATGATCAATTTCCGTAGACTATGTCAAGGATTTATAGTCTTCCAGAGATCATGTGAAATATGCTCGATCTCCTGCAAATCATAACAAAGATGATCAATCTACTGGAGACCTCGTCAGGATTTAGTCTTACCGGAGCCCATATCAAGGACGTTCAGTCTTTCGGAAACCATGTCAAGGTTGTTCAGTCTTCCAGAGAACATGTCTTAAATGTTCAATCTCTTCGACATAGCGATATAGATCATCTGTTTTGTTGCAAGCGTATTCAAACGTACTTTGGTTAAATATTTACTTAGTTTGGTTCATATGTAACACTAACTTAAAAGGATGATTAATCTAATCTGATAAATCTTGCTGCACTTTTCTTGTAATATCCTTAAAACGATTACAATTTTGTAAAATATACATTTGTAGAGACTTTGTCTTATATGCATTTACTCCATATCCCTTCATTGCTTATTTCGCACTGGAGTTTGTCTCTCCTGTAGTGTGGGGTCAGTAAAGATTCCACGTGCGAGAGATGAATGCTCTATATACATTTCAGTAATGGTGTACTTTTTCTTGAGAGAATTTCTCATACGGATGCACCATCATATTTCCAAATTTTGGCATTTTGATTTTTTGTAATTTAAAACTTTTATTCTAACAACCTGATAACTGTGCCAACATCTCAAGATTTTTAATATGCCAAGTTTTCTTACTGTTGACTCGATGGTTGCCCTGTGGTTGTTTAAATGTTGTGTTTGTCTTCCATTAGTCTTTTTGTCGGGCAACGGATGCCAGCAGTTGTAAAAACACTTTGTCAGTTAATTTTATGTTACTTGACAATCCTGCATCCATGAGTGATAAAACATGGATGTGCGTTGATCGACATCTAGCAATGAATTCCGCTCGAACTGGTTCTACATGGCCGTCTTGAAATTACTATTAAGTATATGCATAGCTAATTGTTGAAGGCCTCAAGGTGACTTAAAGATGAAGAACAATAATCAGAGCGTTGCCCCATTGCTTGTTTTGCCATGTATTTGTGTGTCATGTGTACTTAATTCATATCCCTTCATTGCTTATTACATAATACTGACAAAGTTTGATAAAAAAAGCATCATTTCATTTAATGTCAATAGAAGACCTGGTACATAAATAATTATTTTTTTTAATATAACAATCCACACTTATTCACATGTTTTATTTAAAAAGACAATTTAAAAGATGACATTACAGTCCTAGAATATAAACGTCACTTTCCCCTAATATCCACTTTTACCATGGGAGCGAGTCATAAAATGTCCATGTGATTGTGCCGATGCCTGTGCAGATGCCTGTGCGTGGGCCTGTGCTTGTGTAAAATGTCCACCAAAGGATGTTCCATGTGATTGTGCTTGTGCATGTGCCTGTGAATGTGCCTGAGCCTGTGAAAAATGTCCACCAAATGATGTTCCATGACTACTTGAACTGGCAATGGCGCTTGCACTTGCTCTTGCACTAGTACTTGCACTTAATCCTTTGAAACAAAATCATAGGTAAATAAGAGTGAACAATATTAACAAGTATATCTCCAAAAAGCCACATAATATCGAAGATTTAACAGCAGATAAGATCTAAGTAAAATTCTATTTGTGGTGAATTAAAGGTGTTTGTATTTATATCTGGTTTAATGTTTTTTTTTTTGTTTTTTTTTGTTTTTTTTGTTGTTTTTTTTTTGATGGATTTGTTTGTATTGAGTATAATTACAAATACTGAAAAAACTATAAAATTTGGTTTCTGCATTTGGCAATTTCGGCAACTTACAACTTACATTATGGACATAAAAATCAAAACATTAATGTTAATTTAATTGGAATAATACACAAGTTACTCCTACTTAATATAAAAATCTTTTTACACTGGAAATCTCGTAAATAAAGTCAAAAAAAGTTTTTTTACTTAGTAATTGTACACATATGTTACTTTCCGTCTGATATTTCAGTGCAATTATTATTAAGCGTCTCTTTGTTTTCCATTCAAGTAGTATTCCAGCTTAGAGTCAGGCAGTGGGCGGCACATCAAAAATTCAGATTCTGTATTTTATGGCTTAGATTTATTCATTTGGTCATAAAAACAAATCCCAAAAGTTTTACATTCGTACATGTGTTAGGTCTCGAGATAATTATAAAAAGAAAAAAATGGCGGGAAAATTTTCCCGTGCCTTTCACTGTACAATGTAACTAAATTTTTGACGCCAATAACTAAAAAAGACAAAAGAACACTGAAAATTTATCTATCAAAATGAATTTTTCTTCGTTAGTTTTATTAAAATCAAACATCAAAAGTTTGCGTTTTTTCCTCAATGTACCACTTCGCCAAAGCATTTTGCCTGCTTCATAGACAGACTGGTACTTAAATTTCAATACGTCGATTATTGCTTCAAACATATACTGGTAATTATAGCCAAAACTTTGCATCAGTAAGGTCAACAAAAAGTAATAATCAAACTAAAATAGTGAAAAAAAGTTTAGTTTACAGTTTTATAGTACTACAGCAATGTTTTCACGAGAAAGATTTGTCAGTTATTTACCTATATGAAGTAAGTTGAACGTGTTAAGAAAAAACTCAAATTCATGAACAAATATGTATCTTGTATGTGGCAAATATTTACCATCTATGACTTTAAAAACGCGTGATTACCTAACTTTCGTTTTCATTAAAGAATAAAGGGATATCCAACGCAAACGGATAAAGAGTGGTAATACATTTTCCTATCTTGTTTTAGCCGGGAGTATATTTGGACAAGTAACATATTTAAATCATACAACATTCTAACGTCCAAATAGGTCAAATATGGCATGTTTTACAAGTTGATTCTTTGTTAAGAGGCAACTGAAAAAAAATGCTTCTAATTTTCTATTTTTTACCTCCAAAAACTTCAAATGGATAATTGATATTGAAACCTGAAATATTTCCTGAATATATGTACGTAAAAATAATACAATTGGGAACATAGTTTCATACAAACTGGCACTGGTGGATTGTGGCATGTGATTGTCGTTTACGGCCATTGTAGGTGTTTCCAGTTATCTTTCTTATATTAACTACGACAAGAAACGGCCTTGCGCGTCCTTATGTTTATTTATTTCTCAAATTTTTGATACGTGTACATATTAAATTGAATGAAAAAGAAAAAGAAATACGGTAAATGTCAAATGTAAATTGTATTAGCATAAAAGTTTTCCTGAATTTCAAATATTTTAAAATTTTTTAAAATTTTAAATAGACCTGATTTTATAGAACTAAGTTTTGAAATATTGCACTCTAACATCTTAAGACAACAAACATCTTATGGAAGGAGACAGTAAGATGAGAATAATTAAATTTTAAAATCATTTTATCTTTTAAAACATATCCATAATTCAAGAAACGCTTATCTTAAATTAAAAAAGTTCATTCCAACTGAATTATTTGAAACTATTCAAGGGAAGGGTGTCCAAAATTAAGCGCTCAAAATCAAAAGATCGTTTAAATACTTAATTTCAACTAATATAAAATAAGTAGTAAATTTACATACATTTCATCCACACATCTAGGGGAATTATTTCAATTTAAATATCACAGATAGGAACGTTGTCCTGCGAACACTTGTTTTGTGGTGGTGTTTTGTCCTGTTTTGTGGTGGTTGTCCCGATCATAACAAAAATATAAACAAAACTAATTTTTTGCAATTTTACAAATAGTATCAGCTTTTTGGAAGATTAAAAGACATGCACGTTTTGTAATCATTTAATTAATGAAGGAGCGATAACAGGAAACACTTACACTGGCCGAACAATACAATCACATGTCCCAATCAACCAGGGAACTGCACAAGAAAAACAATAAAATGACAAAAGACAAACATAGATAACGATAGGAACTCGGGATAGCCGGACTTGGTACCGGCACTAGCAACAGCCAGCGGTAGAGTTAAACCGGTTTATAGGTACCCAAACCTCCCCTTTATCTGTCCCGTTTCCCTATAGTATAATAAACATACAAATAAAACCCAATACAGGAAGACCACTAACTCTAAGACCACAATCTTAAAGAGGAAAGAATAGACAAAACGTAATTTAGAAAGTTAGGTAGAGGAGTGCTCGCCGCTAAACTGCCGGCTAGCTCAAGGAGCCTAGTCTGCTGGTAAAACACTGTCGCACTACGGAATAATAATCAAATTCAAAACTTGCCGAAGGGTTTGGTAAAGAATCATCATGGATTTCAGTAGACATCGTCACTATCAGTGAGATGCCAGTATAATTGTAAAATCTTCATGTCATTGGATCCCAATGCCAATTAAACGGAATCATGAAGAATATCCGGCCAATATCCCCTATTGCGTAAAGAATGTAAGTTGCGTCCCAGTTTTTCTGGATTTTTTTATCATTTTTAATAACATTTCTGTAAAAACGAGGCTGAGAAATGCCTTAAGTGATAAGCTGTTTCCGAGTCGCATTATATTATATACCAAATTAAGCCATATTTTGTCATTTCTTGATTATTTTTATTGTGGAATTCACATAAAAACCTGTTTTTGCGAAAGTGGCGAAATATGTAAACTCACACTTTTCCAAACGATATTGATATGCAAAAAAAAAGATTAATCAGAAATACTTTACATCCTAGTGTATTGTTGTAATAAAATGTCGAACGTTATACGCATAATTATTGTAAAATGTGCAATTTTGAAAAAAAAGAATGTACTTATTATGTGGTGTTTGGTCCTGGTGATGTGGAGGTTAGTCCTTGTTATGTGGTGGTTTTGGTTGCTCATTTCATGTCAAAGTAACGACAAAAGGAGAAACAAACATCGTTTATTCAACTAATAATGTAATGAATTATTGATGTACTGATCATAATAACTTCTACATTTACATCCAATGTCAAATCAAAGAAGATAATACAAAAGTATACACTTAAATCCCGTTTGTTCATTCAGGACAAATACTCATTGCTGGAAGGATCATCTTGCACTTGCACAATGCCAAAAAGTAGACAAAAGTACGATAATAGAACGCTTATGTAATTTTTCGTGAGTTGCAATGGTGTTACTTTAAAAGGAAACTGACCCAAACAACAGAGAGGACATATATACAAGTCTTATGAGAACCCAGTAAACCATAATTTGCTGACTAATTTTGTGGTAAAGCGCACTGGCGGACCCAGCCTCCGAAGAACTAGGGTTGGTTCCAGTGGGGTTTTATTATACTTTAGCCACTTTTTGGGTCAGTTTTGCCTAGATACTGCAAGAAATTAAAAAAAAAATCCAGAGATAGAGGCTCCAACCCCGGATCCCAGGTTCCGCCAATGTCGCGTGACGTAAATACTAATCATTTTTAAGAGAAACAAAGTGAGGTAAACTCGATTGACTACATACAGAAATCACACAAAAACAGCATGTCCGTCTTCAGTGAACAATGTTTTATTTCTATTTTGAATTTTAAGAAATACTTCAACATAGTGTTCGGCCAAACGTAATGTATATGATGAAGAAAGGAAATGGGCTAAATGTGACGGAGACAACGTCCCATCTCTAGGTTAAAACTACCCAAAACAAAGCATCTAGGGTCACTGTACGGTCTTAACACAGTGAGGAACCTCACACCATATAGCATCCAAAAAGTTAAAAAGTGAATTATTCAATGGAAACAAACCACATCCAATAACGCGAATATCAAGAAGCTAAACTTTTATAGAAGGACAAGGACAAGCAAATGACCAACATATTAATGACTTGGAACAGGCGAAAAATTGCGATGGGGTTAAACTCGTTTTCCTGGTTGCAAACGTGTGGAGAATGGCTAAAACATCAATACACAAAAAGACTCACAGAAAATCAAAGTAGAAAAACGGTCCAACTTATCATAAAACATGACGAGAATACAAACGGGTACTCTTACATATGAAACTTCAATGAAAATACGTTTAAATAGATTTCATAGTACGGAACGTCCGTTCTTCCCGTCCCTTAAGACTTAAACTATAATTTTGTCACCAATTCCGATTTGTTCTTGCAACAAGATGTATACATTTTCAAAAGAATATTTCTGTGGCTTTTTTTATGGTCACCCATTTTCGACAATAATTGATAAACAAAAACAACTGCAATCAAAGCTCTTTAATATATACCCCCGCTCGCCAATTTGACACAATATGGAAAAAAATAACAACAACAAATAAAAAAAAGAAACTCCCATCAAATCAAATTTTATATACTAAATGCAATGACAATATCCACTGAACATTCTGTGAAAGTGTCAATGGATTTCACCAAGTATGGTGTAGGAGACGTTGTCGCCAAAAACTATGTACCCAGTTGCTGATTGAATAACGAATGGAAGAAAAACTGAACGGACGAACGAGCACCTTGATCACAATATACCTCTGCGCAAAAGCACAGGGTAGTGATACAAAAGTATCCGTACTTGCCATGTTATTTTGATATAGATTTGTGACAATTAGAATTCAAAAATCAAATTCTATGACAAAAAGGAGCACAACTCCAACAAATATCGGTCGAGCAATCTGGCCAGACAATATGCACAATTAGGCATGATGGTCAACAATCCTGTAAATTTTGGTCAAAATCCGATGGAAAATATAGGAGAATAGGCGTCCACAAACGTTGTGACTGACAAACGGACGACTGACGTAAAAGTTAAAAGCAATGTCTCCCCGTAAAAAGGAGAGACATTTAATGTTTTTCCATTGATTGGTTTTACCATGTATTTGCCTTGTCTCACGTACTCCATATCCTTTCAATGTAAAATGCAATGCATTTGTATCTTATGAGAAAAGACTTTTTAGCTCTTTCATTTACACCAAGATATAATACCGGTCGTCTTATCCATTGTCTCCGCGATTTTATCTATTGATTCATGTATGTCCAGCTACTGTACTCAAAAACGATCAAACCAAGTGTTTGGCCTTCCTTCAGCACATCGCGTAGTGAATTGATTGAAATTTGTAAAATTTACGACAGGAAGGTTCAACATAACTTACATATGAGACTATAAATCTTGTAACCTCTAATGTGTTGGTTTGAAACCTTTAATTGAATATGAAAATCACAATTTCGTTCTCCTAGTTCATTTTTGCTAAATAACAATATCTAAAACCAATCCGACCCTTTCTGTTGTGCCGAGGCAATAAACATTGTTGTTAAAATTCATAACGATTTACCAATTGAAAATGAATGTCTTCTGATTGCAAAAATAAGCAAGCCAATACCAAACATCTACATTATTTTAACATATATTACGAAAGCAAATGGAGGAAATGAACATAAGACCATATCACGTACCCCAACTGCAATCATTTAAATATGCATTTATTATGCAACTCTATATTTTTTATCTTGTCTGTTTATTGTACAATATCGCTTTTTACCAAACATTGACTACTGATTAAGGTAAAGTATATTAGAACTGAACCGTCAGTCTATAAAGAGTAATTGAAGGACAATGGCAACGTCGAAAAAACAAACAAACAAACAAAGACATAACATGTGGCGGGCACAGAAAAATAAATGAAGACACGCACATATACAGAAATGAACAACACGGACCCAATAAAAAACCTTGAATGAGATCAGGTGCACTGGTGAATCAACTGTCAATAGAATATATTTTTCGTTGTATATTGCTCCTATTATATTTTGAACATTTCTACGCAAGTTTCTTTTAATATAGAAGTATAAAATTCATTTACAAAATTACATTGATTGCTTCAAAATTGGTGACAACACATTTTATTCTTTTGGGATGCCTTCACAATTTTAAGTCGGATTATATGATAAGCATAAATACTTTTATTGGTGCACAAAATCAGGACAAATCTGCACAAAATCAGGACATATTTCATTATAAACACCACAAGATCAGGACAAAATCAAAAACGTTATTTATGGTATATTTGATACATTTAAACATCTAAAAATATTCTAAGTATGGAGAACATTATATCTTATACAAATTATCACAATAATCTGCTTGTAAGTATATATTTGAGCATATGTAAACAACACCACAACATCAGGACAACTACCACACAGCAGGACGAGAAACCACCACAAAACAAATCTTCGCAGGACAACGTTCCTACCAGTGAATACTAGTATATCAAACCAAAAATGGATACAAGCCCTTCAAAGAAGGTCTTCAGCACGATACTCTGTGACGACGCCATTGTTCACAAGCATGGCCATTTATCTACTAGACAACCCACTATTTTAAGCAATTCTATTTCGCAAATACTTCACACCTAAAGAAATGAATACTTGTATACAGGTCTTATCAAGCTGTGACCACAGAGAGGCTTTAAATTCTTCATTATGCCATACTCAATTGAAACTAAATTTATGTTAACTTCCGTATTTAGTTACATTTTGTATTCACTGACTGTTATAGAGGTATTTCCCTAAAGTGTCATGTTTCTTGTCTCTGGATCCCTTTGTACATTGCACTAATTTGCGAATCGTCAAGGGGAACACAGAACACACAAGTTGAATAATATACGTTAGACAAACGTAACCGTACCTGCTGGTCCGATTATTCTGAAGTGTCCATAGTCGTCAAACACAACATGAATGGTTCCTGAAATCGAATATATGATGAAAGTCATTAGCGAAAATTGCTTACTTTACGGAACCACATAAAGTTGTTTTGTACTTATTCATCTGTTTTCACCGCAACAATTTTTGTTATCAAATCTTTCTATAAGGATCTGCTAGACCAATTCAATTGTAACATCCGGTGCATAAATACAAATATATGACATTTCAAATAAGTTTTTGTACAAAGCAATTCAAAAACTCATTTTTGTTTCGAGTACCGATTTTGATTGCAACAATTTTCGTGTCGCATGACGATACCGTTAGACCAAATTGGTTTTCCATTCTTTGTCCTTTATTGAAATAAAAAAATCAATAAATTAACATTACTTCTCATTTCCAGTAATAGTTATTGAATTCAACCTTAAAGGATTAAGGATGTTTGCTGGTCACTTTTAAAATAACAAGGATTTCAATTAAATGTGAATTTGTGTTAGAAAATTGAAAAAGGGGTATTTGATTTGTTACCGATGTAGTTTTTGAGATACAAGTATTAAAAAAAATGGCTACTGCTTTTTTTCATGTGTTTAACATAAGAAAAGATAATCCCATTACGAAAGTGACAGCATAATACCAATTGAATAAGATTTTATCAGAATGCTCAGAATGAGCATGGCTTTCTCCCGAAGTATAATTTTCTTAATTTTCTTATTTTTTTTAAATTTTACACTAGATTATGATATATTGTTAAGTGCACCATGTTTATATGTAACTTTCCGTTATGGTATACATGTACAACATCAATTATAGCATGGATATATTGACAATTACAATTAAAAAAGTGAAATCTAGTTTGCCAGCACTGTCAGAGTCTCATGATGCTAGTAATGCTCAAAGTCTTTGTGAAATTAAAGCAATTCAATGGCAAATCTAGTCTTGTGTGAACGATAGCGCGTAGAATGTCATAACACGGATCTCAAAAGTGAAGAAATAGAATTTGTTAGGATATATATATATACCATTACTAAATTGAACGGAAATACTTATTACTAGTTCTGCAACCCAAAGAATAAAATATTGTGATTGTGAAGCTAGTAAAATTATGTATATCCTTAAAGTAACCTCAACGTTTAGAATATGTGAAATGTTTCAACAATTAAGGGGTAAATATAGTTTTTAATCCTTTATATCTGATGTAGTTAATTTTGGAAAATATCCAATTACAGATGAAAACAGAGAAGGGGATTGAGCGATTTGAGCAAACGTCAATGAAGTCGTTAGATAACCTTTCATACATCTACGGCCAAATTAAGCAAAAGAGATAAATGATGTCATTTCTAATGAGCTGTATGTTATAGGTATCAGTTTTACATATAATTAAGTTCTTTTCCAAAAGCTTTGCTATTATTTTCTTTTCTCAAATGTCACATGAAGAAAATTACAAAACAATGATAATTTCATACCACTGAAGCCGGGGGCACCATCATGTCCACGGTTTCCAGGAGCCCCCATTTGCCCTGGTGCTCCAGGTCGTCCCATATCACCAACTTTGCCTACATGGCCAGGTTTTCCTACTGGTCCATCTATTCCGTCGTTTCCGGGTCTTCCGTCACTTCCAGGATTACCATCTCTTCCGTCCATGCCTCTATTTCCTGATTTTCCGTCCATGCCTGCATTTCCCATGGGCCCTTGTGGACCAGCTGGTCCATCACTA
Source organism: Modiolus philippinarum (assembly GCA_002080025.1). Taxonomy (NCBI): domain Eukaryota; kingdom Metazoa; phylum Mollusca; class Bivalvia; order Mytilida; family Modiolidae; genus Modiolus; species Modiolus philippinarum. The sequence goes on from MJUU01023324.1 coordinate 30,797, forward strand.
CCAGGCATGCCTGGTTTACCATCTTGGCCGTCCATGCCTGGATTGCCGTCAGAGCCACGATTTCCGGGGGTTCCATCCATTCCGTTCTTGCCTGGTTTTCCATCTTCTCCAGGCATTCCTCTGTCTCCCCGTCCACCAGATCTTCCAGACCTTCCTTGTTTGCCTTGCATGCCTTATCAAGTGTGAAAGTATTATGTTAGTATACTAATGTATAACACCGAAGAAAATATCATGGAAATAAACATGGGTGTCAAAATATTTCCTTTATGTAGAAAAAACTTCGTCAATTGACAAGGTCAAGCAAGAATGTCCCAATATCTTAGAACTTTGTTTTGTACTACCACTTTCAAAATTATTTCTCAATTGTTTAAGTCAAATTCCTGTTTTTTGTAATAACTGCTCAGTGGGGTGTAATTTCGTTCAGAAAAAATTCGGTGTAAATCACTTATGCGTATGGTTTGTATCAACTACATGTACATTAAAAAACAGGATAACGGGAAAGATCTACAATTAACTGAAAATTACAATTATTAGAGAACTGCACAAATGAAAGACAAGAGAGGATTTTTCAGTGAATCTAACTTCTGCAGATGGTAAAATCGATAATGCGTCTCAGAAACACAGATTTTTCCCCTTATTGTTTTTTTTCAGAATTATCTTTTTGAATTAAATTTGAATTAAACATATTTTATTGCTCAAAATATTTACAGCAATGGGATCGGACACAAGTTATCACAACATTATATAAAGCCCTCTCCCCACAATATACAACATAATAAGGTAAATGACAGCAAATGAACATGTAAATAATTATTCTTAATATATTCAAAAATATAATTGAGTAACACTCACAAACACACGCGCACGCGCATACACACATGCATACACACACATTGCAACCATTAATCAAATCGTTTACTCATGAACTGCAGGAAAATGTCCCCTTTATAAATTAAGAATTTGTCAAAAAGTGATATATTTTGTAAGCTAGCAGCAAAAATGTTGCTTATTTCATTTTAGCTATTATCAGTGAAGTATTCAAAATCATTTTGACAATATTTTAATGGTAAATTCAAATTTTCATCAGGTGAAAGTTTTAGACACCCGAACCATCTTCAATTTTATGATAATTCCTCAATTTCAGTTTTTTAATCTCTTTCGATTTCTTGATTTTCAATGTTTTGATTTAGAACTTAAAACATGATTTTCTTTGTTGTAATAACGGACAGCTAAATGTAAGCCTTATTGATCCAGCAAACGGTTTGTATAGAAGTATAGACTAACATGCAAAACCAGTTTTATTGATTCATGCTTGCACAACAAGTTCTTTTGTTTGAATAATTGACAGTTTGTAATATTTATATCACGCGCTTTCCAAATAAAGAAGTATCTTGTCACTGTCAAAAGGGTAGGTCAGAACTGGTTTTAGTCATATAGTCGCAACAAGGGAGCCGATACGGACAGTTAAGGAATATTCCTTACTCACTCTACGTTCAATGAAAACTTTGACTCTCCTAACAATGATGACATTTTAAGAGAGAAAAAAAGAAAATCTTATTCTAGATTTCAATGTAAAGAGTTGATTCTTTTCTGATATCTCGGTCGATGACTTTTGAAAACTACCAGAAACGCGGAAGACGTCAGTTGATTTTCGACATGAATAAAGCAATCTTATTTAGATTACTGCTTTATGTTTTTGTAAGTGTACAAACGGCAATCGGCGTAAGAAAACCTGTTTAACACTTAACTAAAATACCGAATGTGAACAAGATAAAAATGTATTATCCGCCGTCTCTAGAGAAACAAAGTTGTCATGTGCAAATGTCTTTTGAATCCTAAAAATGCAGACGCTATTTATTATATTGTTAAATTAAAGTGCTAAAATATTCCATCTATTTTATGTTGGATTTATTCTAACGTTGGTTTGAATTTGTGAATATTATTACATTTTGTATGTGTAAGATTCATATTTTGAATTTGAAATCAATTAAATCAAGTTAAAGTAAATGAACAGGTTAGATCGAGGATTTATTGATTGTTTTAATCATCGAATGGCATGCCATTACTTGCGTCTGTCATACTGTCGTGATTTTCGAATTATTTGTCATTTAAATAAATGACAGGATTTTTGGTTCAGTGCACTTCTTGAAGTCGGTTGCTCCAATTAAAATGTTTGTGATTTAGAGTTATTTATGTACACCAGACAATATTTTAATGAATACAGATTTCAACAAAGGAAACGCAGTTAATGTCATAGTCTTGAAATAAACCTTTACCACCATCTAATTACTACCCTTTCTATTTGTAATGATCTCTCAAACCCATCTCTACCAAAAGGTGATACATAAGGAAAACTATCCATTATTTTTGCTTACCCTTTCGGAGCTCCTGATGTCACTCTTGTTTATTGAGAGTTCACACTGTTAGTGCTTTAGTTTTTTGTGTTGTATATGTAATGTTCGTGTGTTTTGTGGGCATGTGGTTTCTTTGGTTTTCCGTCTTTTGGTGTTCTTGCTTTTGCCTTGTCTCTGGACTTTGATTTGTGTAATCTTGTGCTTTGTTCCTTCGGTATTCTACTGCCGTTGTATTGATAATGGACAGGTGTGTAAAGATATTGGACAGTTCCCATAAACTTATCGTACTGGTAGTATTACTACCTGTCTATTAAGCTATACATTGTATGAAAAGAACAAAATATCACAATTAAGTTTTAATTGTTGTTATAGTAATAAAACTTAAGATTGACTGGGCGGAGTTTGCCTTAATCTTTGAACTTGGGTAAATCTACTTTTTCAGTGTAGTGCAAGCATTAGGTGTTAAAGAATTACAATCAAATTAATTATTATAAATCATGAAATTATCTTTGAATGAACACCTTTCAAAAACAAATCGTCTGTAATTTGTATGCCCCAAGATATAAATAGGAACATTCACCAATCAAACAATTATTGATCTTTTAGCAAGATCACCATGTATTTGGTTTGTTGTACTTATTTGTGTTTTGGAATGATCAAATCCTGTATGACAGGTAACTCCGCCCAGTCAACCTAAACTTTTCTTACAATAACTAACAATGAAAGGATATCCCGTAAATACGATCGAAACAAAGTCTTCACAAACACATTCTTGTTCTTCAGATTACAGTCACTATGAGGCCTTCAACAATGATTTTGATAATACCTCAGGTAAGTTGAAGACGGTCGCTAGCACCAGTTTAAGTGGAATTCATTGCTAAACAAATTAATATCTTTTTAATACCATACCTTCCTCCCCGTCATCTCCTCTTTCCCCTCTTGGACCTTTACGACCTTGTCTGCCTTGTCTGCCCTCTTCTCCTTGGTCACCGTCTGGGCCTACAGAGCACGTAAATTTATTAAATAGCATTTGTTTTCTTATTTTTCAGTGAACATTCATGCAGGGTATCCTACTATCCACATTTTACAAGAACGAAGCACGATAAAGAAATTAAGAATGAGCCATTTGATTACACAATGTACTCATATAATTTACCATGCACGATAAACTGTGGCAAAGAATAATTTTGTTTTAAAAATTACAAATATTGTTTGAATGTAGAAAAGTTGCTTTTCCTTTTGTAATAAAAACACTCCAAAATGATGATATTTTGCAACTCTATGATATTTGGCACGAATAAGCCACTGACCCTGTAAAGTCAACAAAATACCCAGAAAATCACAGCTGAAATTAACTCAAAGGCAGAAGCAGAATTCCAGGAAAATTAATATTCGATTGTAACTTGTGATTCATTGATTCTCATGGAAACAAAAAGTTCATGTAGTCGAATATTTAAAATGATTTGATCATGCTCTTGAGTTTATGGTCTTTCAAACGTTTTGATTTTATCTGCACTGAAGAGACATGAGTTGTCGAAATGCGAATATGCGGAAGATAAATTCACAATAACTTTTGTATTTAGTAATTTGAAAAGTCAATGTGTCAGTAAAAGTGTGAGATTAAACTGCAGAAACAGGAAAAAAATATCTTATTATAAATTCTTATGTTCACTTAACAGGGGTGTATTCCCGTTCATTTAAGCAAAATATAGTGTGTTGAATTCAATCTACAAGTCTCAGAAAACAAGAGAAAAAGCATGCAAGACTCTTACTCGTTACAACTAACAATAATCAACAAACAGGCTTATCAGACTTACAAATCCTTACACAAGTAATACTAAACTTTAAGTTGACTACCAAGTGCATTAATTATTTCGTAATTGACTTATTTATTCGATGAAAACTTTCACTATTCTTTTCTTCATGCTTTGTTACAGACAAATATATAAAAAAGGGATTTACACCATGATGGCCTTAGATGTTACAGAGAATTATACCAAGTATTAAAATCAAACCTACTTACGTAAAGCGAAAAATGATTTAAAATAAATATCTTTTTGGCAAAGAAATACAGGATGAAATAGCAACCTGCAAATCACTGACTAAATCGATTATTTTAACTTCAGTATATGTTTATTGATCAAAGGAAAATTACAAGACACGATATCATTAGTATATGCCTATTTAAGAGGATTACCTCTTTCTCCTCTGGGACCTCTTCGTCCTGGTTCACCTTGGGGTCCCATTTCTATTGATCTACCTGGCTTTCCGTCGGCACCTGGTTGACCTTTGTCTCCTTGTTCACCTGGTTCACCTTTTATTCCCGGTGCTCCAACCATTCCCAATGCACCTGCAAACCCGAATTTTCAATTAGGATAAAGACAACAGGTAAGACAGTTATTTAAATAGCATGGCATGAAGAGTGTTGTTTTACTTTAATATTCTCTAATTTCTGTCCTGTTTTTACATTTCTTGAACGGTTGGAGAAATACTGTTCTTCTCTCTAGAGAGAATGTTGTTCTCGGCAAGTGATTGGATGAAGTTTAATTATGACGTCAAACATGCTTGCCGTTTTCCGACTTTACAATTGTGACGTCATGAAAAAAGGCGACCATGCCTGCTGACGTCACGCTCAAAGAACACATTTATTTCGGATCATCAGAAAAGGGGGTAATGTTTTTGTCCAAAATATCCTTGAAATCATTAGAGAAATAAAATTAACAGTCATATCTCGTGAGAAACGACATTTCTACACTCTCGATAGTTAAATTTTTAAATATTTCAGACGCACGGCAAGCCTTGCGTTTAAAAATTTAAAAATTTTAACTATCTCCAGTGTAGAAATGTCGTTTCACACTCAATGCGGGTGTGGATTCTATATTTATACCGACCTAAAAGGACAATTTTTTGCTTTAACTGTTCTCTTTTTATTTACGGCTACAATGGTATTGCTCAATACTTTGGATACCTTTAATCAATGTTTCTAATGTAAGTAATAATATAATTTTGTTCGTGGTACTGGTAACCTTTTCTGTCTCTAAATGTCAGTTATTCTTCATTTGTTTTCTTGTCCTTATATAATAAATATCTTATTTCTCAAAACTACTTTCTTTTGTTGTGTTAATTTATTGAGAACCAATGACCTTCAATAATTCTTCCATCTCAGTACTTTAAGTTCTCAATGCAATTCAATATTAACAGAACGCAACCAACCTTGCATTCCAGTCTCTCCAGGTTTACCAGGGGCCCCAGTATCTCCTTTCTCTCCCTGTTCACCTACAGCACCAGCGGGACCTAAAGTGAAAAAACAAGAAAACGTATAAATTCCATCAATAAAGCCACATATATCGTACTCTAAGGTTTCATTTCTTTCGTGATACATCGGCAAATTATACGGAAGTAACATAATTGAAAAAATGAAAAATCGAGCGTAAAAATACAATTACTTGCAAAGACAACTACAATTACATATCATAATTTATTTCAATATCAAATTATCTGAAAATGTGCACGACGATGAATTTTTATTGTGCAATTCATATTTGGTTTTACGAATCACTTGTATTCTATGGATACATGGATTCATCGTCCATGGATTTTCCAAATGAATTTGATTTAATCTGCACTGATGCGATATAAGTTGTCAAAATTCACATATGCAGAATCTAAATTGACAGTAACCTCGGTAGTTTTTTATTTGCTGTATATGTATTTTTTATTAAATGAAAAAAAAATCTAACTTTTTTTTCCAGTCAGTGCACAATGGACAGATTTTATCATTTTGCTTTAAAAAACTTAAATGCGTGAACCTTTGAATTAAATGATTTACCAAGAGTAATCAAATACTATTATTCAACTAGTTTGTTGTATTATAATAAGCATTCATACCAACTTCTCCATTCATGCCGTCTTCACCATTTTTACCATCTGTACCATCCATTCCGTTCTTGCCTGGCATTCCTATAAGAATAGTATTTGAATGTTTTTATTTACATTTCAAATAAAGATGTTAATACAAATAATTTTGAAATCAAATAGTTTTTCCATTTTGTCATCCACATAATGGTAGAGACAATAACAACGAGTAACTCAGGCTAAATCAAGTGAAAATAGTAAAAAAATACCTCGATCTGATACTACATGCTTCAATGCAAATAAACATATGACCTTTCTAGTCTATAGTCTCTGGGAAATTAATTTTAGTTACTTAGACATTTACCCTACTTGTAGATTTATTTAATTCAAATATACAGGTACCCGTTTCAAATACATATTTGTCAAGTTTCAGTTATAATGAAAAAATAGAAATGCAGAATTAAAGACAATTATATATCACGATAATATACGATTTATGTGATGATTCCTTCACCTTTGTGCACAGATGGTCTCATACTAAATATTGTATGCATTTGTACCTTGAATCCTTAAATTCGAATGACATTAAGAAGTTTCCATTTGATATTAGATAAAAAAAATAGTATTCATATAGTACATTCAGTAAGAGTTTTACTGTTTGCATTGCGACGATACATTGTATTTATTTATTTTATGTGATCAATGTCAATAACACTCTAAAGCTGTTTCAATAAATATGTTATTTTTAGAAATTATAATAAATGCGCGCTGCATATTTTCAGTGTTCCTAATTTTTGAATTTATTCATAGTGCTTAAGCGTAACACACTTGCTATATCTACCTTTATCTCCTTGTTCACCCATTGGGCCTTGTGGTCCTATCATACCTCTTTCTCCAGCTGGACCTGCAAATTATTAGACATAGACATAAGTTCATAATTTATGTGTTTTTTTTCACACATACAAGACGTAATGCATAAAAGTAATCTTATTTTAATAACTTTTTTTACTTTAAATAGAAAAAAGGAATCACCCGTAAATGCTTTATTATATATAGTAAAAGTAAATGAACAAGTTGGCGATATCAATTCTAGATAAGAAACAAAAATAGCGAAACTTTTTCTTAGACAAACCAGTTAGATTTCTCTTCGATATGATATGTTCTTAAGAAAATTTTGCTCCTGATATACAGAGAGACGTATTCTTCAGAGGTACATGTAAAATTTTCTTATTCTACGTTACCTTGATCACCCCTTTCTCCATCACTACCATCTTTTCCATATGCTCCAATCTCGCCAGGTCGTCCTTTAAAATAAAAATGATTTTACACTGAAGAAATTTGAATATATTGAAATTGAAATAATTGCATTTATAAATAAACGGGACGTATTGAAACCTTGTTGTTTTGTAGATAAAAATACCTTGCTGTCTTATAAGTGATCTTGTGTTCAATGAATAGAAAAACACACATAAGCAAAATGAACTGTTTACGGACCCTCTGCCTCTCTATAATTTTGATTTGTTGAACGTTGCACAAAGCATAAAGATATGTATTCTCGCAATTTTAGTTCTTTCTGAACATTTATAGATTGAATAAACTACAACATCTAGATATATTAATTCGCGCTAGTACTTGGTTTAACTGAATCAACCATTTAGAAGATGTTTCAACATTAGGTAGTACGGGAGTTTAAAACTGCACATCATTCTTGCACATCTGACGAAAAATAGAATTCACTAATTGAACGTTGGCAAAATGATTTTCAATGTCTTAGAATAGTTTAACTTGATCAGAAATGATACTTTTACTAGGTTACCATGCAGAATATTGTACCTTTTCATCAAACTCCTGTTATTAAGGGGAGACAATTTCTATCGAAATAATATGAAAAAAAATCAGTTTTTTGACATTCATTCTAAAATAAGTTCGGGGACCCCAGAAAGTTTTTCATTCTAATCGTAGGCAAGTATATTGAATAATTATTTACCAGATTTTAAAAAATTATGTATCTGATACATGCATAACTAAAATTAATTAAAATTTTGTTTGAATTCTCTAATTATCCCTATTATTTCAACCAAAATAGTTGATTTTTTCATGACAGATTTGAAGCTTATATGGCCAGTGACCTCTAATTTTCATTTTATGTTTTGTATGCTTTTATAACAAAGTATTAGTCCTGAAAGTATAAGAAAATTATATTTTACAGTTTTAAGACCCCCGTACCACCTTGAAATGTTGCATATGGTTTTTGTATTATTTTGCAAAATATAAATCTATATAGAAAATGCCCAAACATAGGCCATGTTGCAAATGGTTATCCTAATGTTTTCATATTTTGTATAATAATTGTAAGATATTTAATATGAGCATGACCATACCTTAAAGTTATATGTCAACACAACAAATAATTCATTTTTTACGTTTATCTTATGTAAGCTAGGAAATAAAATACCTTTATCTCCACGTTCTCCGTCTTCTCCAGGGGCACCAGGCGTGCCATCTTTTCCCTTGGGGCCTGCAGATATTAAGCTGTTTGTTAGAATATCGTTGAAAACGACTTGTTATGCAAGACGATAGATTATATTTTAAGTCGAGATGCCCTTGTATGGAACGTGTTGTTATCAACAAGTAATTTTCATCATAAAGTTTTTTTTCTAAGTATAAATTTCAAAAAAAAAATATAGATTACATATTAAAGCAAAATATTTTCAAATTTTTACAATAATTGTCATCTTTTCAAAACGGCACCGCATCTTTCTTTATGTTATTTACAAGAAAATAACAAAGACATCTCCTAGCTAAAAGTCTTCACAATTATTCATTTTCCCTTTTTCTATATATTTTGTGTTTTATATGCATCTAACTAAAGAATATCTTGAAAATGTGCTGTGGGTGAAATAATAAATTTTGATAAATGGCGTTTTGCCTAAAACCTTAAGTCTAGTTAGTCCTCTTTATATTTCATAAATCTAAATTCTAATACTAAACAGTCATCCCTGTTAATTTTAATTTCTGTTCAAATGTGTCCGTTCGATTATTATTTGGGAACCCATAAATTTATAAAATAAGTTTTTTTTTATTGTTTTAATGTCTCTAAATGTAGATAAAACTTGAACTTATTTCAATTCTATTTACTGATGCAATCATACTTATTGTTCAAATTTCCCCATTTACGACTGCATTTATTTGTAGTATATTTAATAACTCCTCAATCCTATACCTCCATGGAATGTTTGATTAAGATGATAGTTTCAGATTTTATAAATGTTCAACCGGAAAGATAGAGATGTAAATAGACATGGAGGTAGTATATATATGAATATTTGATCGAACCGAAAGCATCAAGAGGTCAAAGTTGTGATTCTGCAGACACAATTTCTAGGCTACAAACAAGTTGAGCGCTTTCCGTCTCTTTGGTACATTGTATATATCCATTAAGTTTCAGTACTAAATTGAATTTTGCAAGGTATGACTGTAGTTGATAAAATTACTTTTTTGAATGCACACGTCGATATAACAGAGTTGCAATGGCATTGATAAAATTGGTAAGTAGAAATTCATGTTATTGTTTTTTTTTTCATTTTGAATGTCTTATAGAGTTAACAACGTGTTACATAAATTAAAGTCAGCCTTGCATTAAAATCAGTATTTTTTTTCCGTGGCGGGCAGCTACAACACCCAAACCATAATTATGTCAGTTTGATTTTTTGTTCGTTTTTGTGTGCTATCTTTATTCTTACTATCTACATGAACATTTTCTCTACCTTAATCAATTCATTCTTGTTTAGTTTGTTTGAATAAGCAATCAAAGGATAAGGAAAGCCTTTGCTCCTCAGTCTGATAAAAAAACCTTAATTACAATTTTTCGATTATGGCTTTCCATATCATTTGATTTTAATGCTGCTGATGAGAGATTACTCCTTGAAACACGTGTACAGCATAACTAAATTCACTGTTTATTTTTGCAACTTTGGTATTTTTGTATTTTGAATTTGTATTTCATTTTCTAAATAATTTACATTTTCGTTCTGGGACTTGTATTTGCAATGTTTTCTAAGTGGCCAAATTGGTCCCTAGGAAGCAGAGATCAGTAGCCCTGCCAGACATTTTACCTGATCAGCACTTTATTGTCTGCAAAAAATGTGGAATATTTCAGTAGCCACCTGGATCACATATTTTAAAATTTTAGCAGCCAAAGTCAAATGTTAGGGCTTTGGGCTAGTGGACCCCTGCTTATTTGCATCCCTGTGTTTTTTTATGTCCAAAGCACTTGCAACAAACCCGACAAATACTAGTATGCGTACCTGGTTCACCAGGGTCTCCCTCTGGTCCTTGGTATCCTAAAAAGAATATAATTACAATAAAATAATTTAATATACACTTTTTCTGTACATGTTTTCTTATTAATTTTTTATACACCTGGGTCGATGACTCTGTTGGAGGACTGTTAGTTCCCGAGGGTATTCACCAACCAAGTACTCAGTTCTTCGATTCTGACCCGAAAACCGCTTTTATAATAATTTCCAATATCTAAATTTTACAAAAACAAATTGTTTAAAACTAAGGAGTATCTCCCTCATGCATAGCCTTGTCCCTAGCTGATTTTTGGCTTTCCTTGTTAGATCCTTTTGGTTATTTGTTTTCTATCAGCCTTTCCAGGTTTTTTTTTAAATGAACTTTTTACCATGTATTTGTAGAGATTTTGTCTCATGTATATTTACTCCATATCCTTTCAATCAACATTCAAAATAAATTACCAGTAACTACGGTATTTTGTTATTTATATTCATAAAGAAAAAGAAAAGTTTAACAAATAATTGAAGTCTACATACAGAACAAACCATTTGACAATGAATGAAATTTAAGTTTCAGAGTAAATTGATAGTAAGACCTTTATTTTTTCATATTAAAATGTTATGATATTGAATGAAGCCTTATAAAAAAATCAGAATAAATTTGGACGAGGACATGTTTGACTTAAAAAATGACTCGAACGATCATTAAAAAAGTTCTTTAATAGTCCTTTGTTGAAAAATCTAAACTTTTGGTCCAAATTCTGCTTCAAGATTTTTAATTTAATATTATACTGGGATGATCATTTCTTTTAAGTGTCTACGACATTTCAAAGGTAATTGCTGTTGAGTTGCTACCGGACACTACCGCAATGGAAGGGGAGGTTTGGCTAGCCATAAAAACTGGTTTAACCCACCATTTGGTTTTAAATGCCTTTACAAAGTCAGGAAGATTGCTGTCGACAATTGTTCCGGTGGTTTCCACTGATTTGTTTTCTGTCTCATGGACTTCGGCTCTTGACCATTCTGTTAAGTAATTTTGTTATTACTCCATTTACATGAAAGACATGAATGAAGACAATTGGGAAATCATATCTTGTAGCTACATTAATGTAAGAATTTCATTTAACAACTACAAATTAAAATATACTGATGCACATTTTTACATGATAGTGACTCCATTTAAGATTCAATCAATACTTACCGTCCCATCCTGGAATGCCATCCATACCTACAAAATAAAACATATGTATTAAATTAAGCAGTAATGCATAGCCCCTGGAATTTAAGGACAGGTAACATAATGACATTTTTTAGACTTAATATTATTTGCATTTGTAATTGTTTGTAAAGTATTGGAAAAATAAATATGCTGCCATTCAAAACCTCAAGAAACTGACTATGCAGGTAGCAGAGATGGGTCTGATTTAGAAATTGTCCAAAGAAGATGTTCTCAGAGATATACATGCAGCAAGATACAGAGCTGTAATAGCTCTTTTTTACGACATTCTGCATCTAGTTACGTTATTAAAGTGTAGTACACTTAACTGAATAAATGTTTTGTGTTTTGTTTGTTTCATGGGTCAGCAGTTGTTGTAAAGATTAGTATTATAACTCCTGGCAAAGGTATTACTTTGGTTTACTCAATCTTCTTTCATCTCCTTTCCGATTTGTTCATTGATGACTAAAAAGTAATGTACTTAAGAAGCGATGAAACTTTCTTCCCTAATAATGACCTATACTTATGTGAAACAACTGTTTTGGAACATTCATCAATTTTTTAAAAAAAAATTTATATATGGAATGCATGCATAAATTATTGATGCTGTATTTTGCTTCTTTACTGCACGTTTTATCTAAATCTTTTAAAGCAGTACATAGTGATTTTCACTGTATGAAAGAACAAAATTGCAATTTGAGAATATTATTCATTTTTAGGGTTTTGTATTATAAGTCCTGAATTTGAACTAACGAGTGAAATGGATTGTTCAATTTAAAAACTGTTTCCGTGACGAACTCCAACATAACTTTAAAATGCATATCTTTGTCAATATGTTTTTTAACTTGCAATGACCTTACCATCTCTTCCCCATCCTCCTGGTGATCCACGTTCACCTAAAATGAAAGGTGGTACAACGTTTATTTTTGGAGGTTTTTATTTCAAGTTCCTTCTTTGTACATATAAATAATCGTGAAATATAAGGCCATCCTTAATAAAATGTTTGTTTGATGTTTATCGACTATCAGTTTTGGATGTGAGTAGGTAGGTAGGTGATGGTTTTTCTTGGAAGATATCAAAAAGAGGTTAATTTTAAAGAAAATATGCTAAAATTAGAATTAAAAAAATGTCTGGGAAATTTCAATACACACAATTTTTTGATTAGGTAGGTTTTATGAGTAGGTCGATAAACAGCAAACAAATAATTTTTAAAGTTGGCCTAACCTCAACGATACAATATTTAGAAAATGGGCAAAAGTACTGAATCATTTACATCTTTACATACTAAACAAACTGATATTTTTATCACAGATATAACATTACAATTGTTGAAACAGTGGTGCAAATTTGTTATTTGAAGGAAAAATAAAAGCCATTTGTAATCGGTCCATCTCAGATTATATATATATTATACAATATACCTTTGTCTCCTGGAGGTCCTTGTGGTCCTGTAATATAAGAAAGAAATAACAATTAAGGCTCTTAAACATCGCCATCTGCTAATTAATTCAAATATAAAAAGATAATTCTTATGAAAATACTGTAGTTGAAATTTCATCATTTATCTTAAACGACCGCCAGGTTAAACGGATATCTGTACTTTGTGATACCCTATAGATGTAATAAAGTAAGTAAGAACCGAACTGTGAGTCTAAAAAGAACAGCCAAGGACAATGGCAACGTCGGAAAAACAAAGAAACAAAGACATAACATGAGCACGGCACAGAAAGGAAAATGAAGACACGCACATATACTAAAGAATGTATATTATGGAAGGTAAATGTCATTCATGTTAAAAAAAACTTTTGATAAAGATATTGTATACTTAACATGCTTAACGTAATAAAATTCGTCAGTATATATTAGTTTGAAAAACGTATCAAATAGCTGTGAGCTTATAAAGTTGTACATTTTCAATGCAGGTATAACCATTCTTTATCACATACTTACATTCCATCGTCCAATCAAAAGTGTTCTTTTCACTCCTCTATTTTTCATAGAGCACACTTTTCCTACCTTTTCCATGTACTTAGTTAGGGATTATCATATTGTTTCAAAATCATTGTTAGACAATATATTCATTCATACAGATCAAAGTGTCAGACAAATAATCCTCATATTTCCTGTAGCTATGTTTAATTTGTAATTAAATAGCGTACATTTTCTCTAATAGGAAAGCCCATACAGTAGAAAACACTAAAATTAGTCAAATATACATTAAATAAATCTTTTGTCCAAAAACAACAAGATTTAAATAATAAAATAATCATACACTTGGTACATGTAAAATGTTTGCTGTATAAAATATAGAGGTGTGAAACGATGACTTTTCAGGGGAATTATTAAATTTAATATATATATATTTATATATAAATTCATATAAATAAAGTGATTTCCAAACATCTTAATCTATCACTATTCAGTAATATTTCAATGGCAGGGTAAATCTTTTTATTACCGTCCATACAGTATAACAGAAACAAGAATGACTACAAACTGAGTAAATTTTATTTCATTGTAGGTAAAAACCAACTGATAATTTCCAAAGGGCTTTTACTTATATTTAGTTGCTGAACACGGACCCAATTATTGAAACTGTAAAACCACTGATTAAACCAGTCGAAAGGTAAATATGTGACAAGCCATCCAGTAAAGCTTTGACGTAACTAAAATTCTTTATATAATAGGGGATATTGACAAGATACTCTCCTTGCATCCGTTAAATTAGCTTTGAGATCTAGTGACCTAAAACTTTTAAATACATACTTGCCTCCCACTGATACTGTCGATGTCTACTGAAATATATGATGATTCTTGACCAAATCCCGCGGGAAGTTTTGAGTTTGATTTTTCTTCCTTAGTGCGGCAGTGTTTTACCAGCAGACTAGGCTCCTTTAGCTAGCCGGCAGTTTAGCGGCGTTAGATTGTGGTCATGGAGTTAGTAGTCTACCTGTATTTGGGTTTTATTCGTGAGTTTACTTATTTATAGTGAAACGGGACAGATAAAGGGGAGGTTTGGGTACCCATAGACTGGTTCAACCCTACCACTGGCTTTTGCTAGTGCCGGTACCAAGTCTGGCTGTCCCGAGTTCCTATCGTTGTTTACGTTTGTCTTTTGTCTTATTTGTGTTTTTCCTGTGTAGTTTCCTAGCAGATTGTGGCATGTAATTATAATCTCCAGCCATTGTAGGTGTTTCCTGTTGTCCCCTTTATTTCATCTATTAAATAAGTGCTCTGAGCAAAATTTCCTTGCACTATATTTCATAGAACATGAATTATCATTCTTTAACCTTTACGAGCATTAGTTAGCTACAAAAAGTGTTGTACTAATTTCAATAGAATTGTATACTTTATTTAACTTATTCACTTAACATAACATAACATTTCCAGTTATTGTATGATTTCTTCAATAAACAAAAGCCATGATATCAACAAAATAATAGTAAAACCTAAGCATCCTTACTTTACTACTCAACAAAAAAAAACGCTCACAGAATTTTCAAAAGCAATATTTTACTTTCTGGCAGAAATCAATTACACCAAGATTTATGTATACTTTCGCTGGTACCAAGTAATATCATCCTCAAAAATGTCTCATATTTCCAGCAAATTAAACGGTCAAGGTCAATGTTAATATCGGAAGTTTCTCTTATTGAGCGTAAATACTATTGTTTGTTCACACTTTCGAACCGATGTAGTTCAAAATATGTTGCTATATCGACCATGTGTTCCTAGGATCCTAGATGAATTACATAACGATTGTATACATGTAAAAATGTAACATTTCGGATTTTCGCCATATTCACTTTGGAATTGATTCTTAAATTAAATAAAACAATTTTTTTCATATTAATTTATTTGCAAAATTTACCTCGTTTTTTTCTCTTTTCTTTGCTAATGTGTAAATAAAAGTATTCGGACATGACATGAACACCCCTTTAGCTCGAACTGTTTTAATCGGTCCCTTGGGTGTTCGAGCCATCGAAGTTCGCCTGTAGTATTCTTATCTTGAACAGCTTGCATTAAAATTTAAAAATGAAATCGATCGGAAGAATAGTTTTAAATACTTGTGATCAATCAAAACCTCCATTGCTTTTTTTGGCAAATTTAGTATTTCGGATAGAGAAAAACTATGTCTCTTGTACCTGGTGGTCCTTGTCCTCCGTAATTTCCTGGCTGTCCTGGCATTCCCTTATCACCTAAAAAGACAAGAGCATCAAGTTGTTTTCGACTACACTGTTTGCATTGTGCATGTACATAAGATATAATCAGTCATATTTTAATGCTTTGGTACTGGATATTGAGATTTTGTGATAGAGTATTATAATGCAACTTTTATCAAATTAACTTGGTTTAAAATGATATTCTTGAATAAATCAACCAGGAATCTTTTATGTTGTAAGCTAGTCTTTTATGTCCGTCAAAACAATTGGAAGATAAATCTATTGGTAAACATTTGAATCATTTTCGTATTTTTCCGTCACTTTTGTTAACTGAATATTTTTCTGGCGTCTGTCCGACAAACTTAATGTACTTTTGGCATTACATCTTTTGGACTATAATTAGTATTCAATATCCCGAATTAAAATTATTTAAATGTATGTATTTATTAGTAATTTATGACTTCATGATATAATTGAGTTTACCTGGAGAGCCTTTCTCGTTTCCGTGCATGCCTATTCCTCCTAAAATATAAAAGAAAAAAATATTTTTTTAAAAATGTTACGAAAGACCAAACATACGAGGAAAGCGTGACAACCCCCTATTTACATGTTATAATAACCCTATTATCGTTCGTTTTTTTAATTTCCTTTAGTAAGCACAAACCAATTTATTATATTTAAAAATTGTAATCTGAAAAAAGAAAATTTCAATTAATCTTGGCAAACTGAAATTTATTAACATATTACATATAGTAAAACAGAATAATGTGATATATACTAATTGACGTTGTACAAACTCATTTTCCTTACCCAAATAAGAAGAAAATCTGAGGGATTAAAAAAGCTACATCGAAATGTAATCGAGACCACCTGTTTTAAGTGCCCACATCTCACTATTTTATAACGCCAAGTTTTCTTACATTCGACTTGATGAGTGCCCTGTGTTTGTCTATATGTTGTAGTTGTCCACTAGCTTAAGACACTAGTGCTTGATGAGTGCCCTGTGTTTGTCTATAGATTGTAGTTGTCCACTAGCTTAAGACACTTACAGTGATTGTAAGAGCACTTTGCCATTTTAATTGATGTTTGTTGACAATCCCGCGCCCATGACCAAGAAAGACATGGATGTAGCGTTGCTCGACAATTAGCAAAGAATTCCGCTTAAACCGGTGCTAGGGGCCGTCTTGAACTTACTATGAGGTATGAGCAAAACTCATTGTTGAAGGCCTCATGGTGACTTCAAGATGAAGAACAACAATAATAAAAGCCTTATTCCTTTGCTTGTTTTTACCATGTATTTGTAGAGACTTTGTCTCATGTGCATTTACTCCATATCCTTTTATTCACCATTTACGACTGGAGTTTGTCTCTCCTGCAGTGTGGAGTCCGTAAAAAGATTCCCCGTGCGAGAGATGTATGCTCTCTATATTTTTCAGTTATGGTGTACTTGTGCGTGAGAGAATTTCTCATATGGATATACTATTGATACTTTCAAAATTTGGCATGTATTTTATTAATTTCGAAATGTAATCCAGACCACCTGTTTTAAGTGCCCACATCTCACTATTTTATAACGCCAAGTTTTCTTACATTCGACTTGATGAGTGCCCTGTGTTTGTCTATATGTTGTAGTTGTCCACTAGCTTAAGACACTAGTGCTTTTGTCGGGCAAAGGATGACAGTGATTGTAAGAGCACTTTGCCAGTTTAATTGATGTTTGTTGACAATCCCGCACCCATGACCAAGAAAGACATGGATGTAGCGTTGCTCGACAATTAGCAAAGAATTCCGCTTAAACCGGTGCTAGGGGCCGTCTTGAACTTACTATGAGGTATGAGCAAAGCTCATTGTTGAAGGCCTCATGGTGACTTCAAGATGAAGAACAACAATAAAAGCGTTGTTCCTTTGCTTGTTTTTTACCATGTTTTTGTAGAGACTTTGTCTCATGTGCATTTACTCCATATCCTTTTATTCACCATCTAATATCTTATAGTTACTAAATACTACTTAAAAATGGTATCCAGTGGACAAAATGTATCGTTTCAGAAATGAATTATTAGGAATGTGATAATTTCTCCACTTATCAAATTTCTCAGACAAAATCAAATAAACTAATTTTCCAGTTACATATTTCAAAAACATTTTCGTTTATGACTATAAAGTAAAATTATATAATTTTTGTTATCATTTTAAGGATAAGATTTTAGTAGTAAAACATGTACATTCTATATCAATTAAGAATAACGATACCTTTAACTATTTAAATGATTAATCAGATAATTCATTGCAATAATCAATTTATGAGTGAAAATTGTAAACTCAGATAATCTACGTAAGTTAATGTTGCATTTAATTTTTTTTATGGTTACACTGTGCTTACCTCGAGGTCCTTTGTCTCCCATGGGTCCTGAAAAAGAATAATCAATGTTTTGGATTAATGATTATATATTTTCTTAACATAGCATTGATGCTTTTTTCCTCTTTCAAAATACAAAATGTAGTAATAATCTCAAAACACATTTCATTCTCCTGCATAAATTAATTGTTATTATTTGGTCACATGATCATGTATATTTCTAGAATTGTCAATAAAAAGCATACATGACTTTACGTATTGGCCTCTTACTCAAAAATAGATCAGTTTTACAGTAAAATTAAATAATGGATGACTTTTCGTATATGACCTACAAATAAAGATGAATAATTAGAAAAATAATGTTTTTTTTTCTATGTGATTTGTTTGACTAGTCAATACACATTTCTCATGTTAGTTAATTTCGGTATTGTCCCCATCAATAGGCTAAAATTGTATAATCTTAAAAACAGTATATTTAACGTCATTCTAATTTTCATCCCTAAATGCTTTCATTCATGAAAAAATAATCTAATGTCTCACAGATTGGGAGAGGTCACGGATCACGGAAGAGTTAATCCATTTGTTTATTTTTTCGGTACTATTATGGCTTTCAAAACGAGCTAAATTACAAATACAGTGAAACCTGTCTAATCCGACACCTGAGTATTCCAACATCCTGTCAAATCCGATGTTATTTATTGGTCCCAAAGATAGCTTTTAAATGCTTTTCAAACCTGAGTATTCCGACATCCTGTATAATCCGACACACGTTTTCGGTCCCACAGTGTGTCGGATTAGACAGGTTCCACTGTAATCCTAGAGTGATATCTTTCATACTGATTTTGTATTTGCTAAAATCCTAGTTACTTACACTAAATTAATTTTCGAATACACTGAATTAACTTTCGTTTATGAAATATCTAAAGTCAAACTTAAAATAAAAAACGCTATAATAACAACAGAAAATAACTATTTTTACTATTGGATGAGAGTCTTGATAAGTCCACGACAAAAATATCAAACAGAACATCTCTATTGATTTTGTTAAAAAACAGGTTTTTTCACTTTTTGTTCGTCTGAACTTTTCGGATGTAGCAATCGTGATTCATTAAAAAATTGATAATATTTAATACACCTTTGTTTTAACTCTATTAACATGCCCAGTCGTCGAAGCACTGTTACCATACACGTTTAGGATAGTTGTGTTTTGTAAATTTTACATTTCTAAAAGAACCGAGAACGTTGTGTGTGAGATCATACACGTTTAGGATAGTTGTGTTTTGTAAATTTTACATTTTTAAAAGAACCGAGAACGTTGTGTGTGAGATTTTTTAATTTTGGCTTTTAAATACAATATTAAACAAATGCCAATCCTGTCTTATTGATAATTTTAATGCATTGAAAATTAAAAGTTTTCCTATAATTTTGTTTCTCATTAAATATAAAAAAAATGTATTGTAAGAGAATTTAGCATACCCACCTTTAGGACCTGGAGCTCCCGTTGAACCTGTGAAACAAATAGGATTTTATAATGCATGTATGCAAATTAGGGGTAACTAGTCGTAGGAAAATTACAATAATATAATAAATAGTCAAATTCATTTTACAATAAAAGCTTCTTTTATTTCAACATTAAGGACTGAATTACTTTGCTATGTTATGATTTCTTCACTTTCATTTTGTTAATTAATGGGCATAGTTGCGCAATTGCAACAATGACATTAAAGTTGAGGCTCTTTCTTTTAATTTGTTATTTAAAACAAAATTAATATACCTGCATATCTTCTTGGGGAAATGCACTCATGTTTAAGTTAATTCAAAACAGTAAAATTGTGTATAATTTATCACAAAACTGTTCATCCTGATTTGTTATTTGTGGTATAAAATCACATTGAACGAATCGGAATTCTCAGTACATGATAAAAAGAAGACTCTATTGTGAGTTTTGGCTATGTAACCATCTCTCCAAAAATTACATATTGTTTTTTTTAATTCGAAATCATTTTACACTATTCTGCATCACTTACCCTTTGTTCCTGGTTCTCCAGATGTACCTGAGAAAACAAGAAAAAGATATATTGATGGCAAATAAAGATAATTCAACATGGCCGTATCAGTTTTTCATGCAGTCTTTGCAAATATACTAATTTTAAGGTATTTATTGCTTTTTACTACAGGTTACATGTGAGTATCGTCTCAACATGTATCTAATGTTCCCGACTTTGTTCAATAAGAATTATAAGAAATCGATTCATGTCACTAATACATGTATCTACGTTATAATCTACACTTACTTCAACATAATATTTAAATCTGATAAACCTTTCAGGTTACCTTCATTGTGTTTAGCATTCTTCAGCTGATTTCGTTCAGTTATTTTAAGTATCAGGTAAATATTAATTTGTAGGTGTCCGTTTTGTTTTTATTTCCTCCACTAGAGTGGTCACATATCGGTTGATATCCGTTTATTCTTGTTTTGTCCACTTTGGAGACATAAATTGATCACCTTAAGCAATAAGGTTTTCTTTTTCTCACTTTTGAGACACAACAGTTCCTATTTTTAGCGGTGTGAGATTTCCTTGTCCTGCACTAGTGCAAGACAAAAAAATCACGTGCAGTTTACCTGCAAATATTGTGTTTGCACATTTAGTGTCTGTAGTTTACATCTGCCCTCAGAAGTGACCATAAGTGGATTTAATCTACGTATTGTAAAATTGTTATATCATTTAAAGTAAAATTTTAAATGAAAATACACGAAAAGTCGTCTTTTAAAATATGGCGCGCTCGGGTATACATTCCTGATTTTATGACGTTACAAAAAGGGACATAACTCCTTGTGTAAACAGACGAAAAGGGGGCGATATTTTTGTGTGGATTTTGGTATATTTCAGGGTGATTACAGTGAGAAATAAAATCAAACACCAGTGGAAGTGCGAGACAAGAGAATCTCAGACACCCTCGGGTAAGATTTCAATCATCTCGGACTCAGCAAGCTTCGTCCAAGACTGGAAATCTTACCCTTGGGTGTTCGAGATTCTCCTGTCTCGCATTTCCCCTGGTGTTAGATTCTTAATATCTTAAGCGATGTTGAGAATGAAGGGTAGCCATAAATGTTTTTACTTCCTGTTTACACACAACATTGCATTTATACAGAAAATACACACCTGCGTATCCTCTTGGGCCAGGATTACCAATAGGTCCTAAAATGAATATAACAGTTAAGTAAAAATGTCAATATGTTTCCTATTTTTTATTGGTTTACAATATAAAAAAAACAATACACTAGCGCGTAATTTTTTTTCGAGTATTTCTATGGCCTAAAATTCAACCTCACTACTTTCTTTGCCTATTAAAATGTGTAACATTAAAATTAAAAAAGTAAATAAACAGAGCATTTTTTCCCTGCAATAATTTACCCGAAAATCGCGAACAAAAGCCGAGGCGAAAATAAACTTATATACTGGATACTTTATCTTTGCCTTTCAAGTATGTCTTCAATGCCAAGCTTTAAAACGGGACTTTTGATTCGTGTTCATTCCTGAAACAGTTCTATTTTTATATGTAAAAAATCAATACATCAATACACTTTGGTAGGGTATCACTAATTACATGTAATGATCACTGTTGAGTTAAGGGTGATTTACATTTCATCGATTTGTAGCGCTTCAGTTCAATTTTTTCGTCAATTAAAATTTAGTTAACGTATTGTCATATACGGAAAATTCAAAATCCACTTCAATTTCATGAATAGCTTTTATGAGGTATATATTTATTCCAATAGAATTAGATATCCAGCATTCCTTCTCACTTGTATCCGAGGCGATCGTTACCGCCTTCAATTACACGAGAGTTCCTACGTCGAAAGTCCCGTATTGTTATGATTTATGGAGAACTGTATTTTAGTTGCTAACAGTTCATTCTTTTAATGGGATACTGCCTGTTGATATATATGGTTACTTATTGATGAAATACAATTCTAATATGAGAACAATGGAAACCATGACGACCAGACATCTGAAATCTCCAATAAAAGTGTGAGCGACGTCACAACAGTCTTCACGCTGAAACTGACGACGTCATAATATGTTTTGTGCACAAAAACGTCATTAAATCTTATGTAATGGCTGCCATTACCGTGTACACTATAGGTCCGCCCAGATAATTAATTGTCATGTAAGAATCGAAATAATTCATGTTCACCGGTGGTTTGTAGTCGATTTACATATGGGTGTCCATTATTTTCGTTTATTTTACCCCTCGCTACGCTGCGCTACGCTCTGGGTAAAATATTAACGAAAATAATGGCCACCCATATGTAAATCTCCAACAAACCACCAGCGCCCATGAATTATTTCTTAAATAACTACTTGGCTTGTGCCAGGAGGAGTCATCAAATATAAACTAACATGTCCATATCCTTTTATTGCTTATTTAACAATTAAGTTTCTTTCGAGTTTTTGGCATGAGATTATTTGCCTTTTTCTAAACTTATGTTAGAAGATAATTACCTTTAGGTCCTGGTGCTCCGGGAAGACCTGGTGCTCCCGGGGCTCCCCTCTTCTTTCCTGTAAACAAAGGCAAATGAAAAAAAGTACTTAAGAATACAACATCGGTCTATAGCCAATGGTGCAAAACTAACAAAGACTTATGTACTTATATTTATATCAACTCAGTAACTTTTTGAGAACTATATAAATTACTATTACATGGTATGTGATTTGAAATTCCGTTATATATATCATTGCAATTGGAAAAACGGAAATTATGGTTTATAACTAATATCATATCAATATTCTACACGATTCTATGACTAAATAAAAAGACAGCTTTTTGCAATAAAGAGCGCTTTCTTTTCAGATTTGCACATTTAAATATAACTTACCATATCCAGATCTCATAGAACCCCGAGCACCTATCCAAAGAAAATGAAAATAATAAGAAATAACACGTTTGTTTGAAAAATATTTTTATCACATGTTTAATCTTGTGTTGGTATAGTTTATGTCAATAGCAGACTTTGCCTTTCAGCTAGCTTTTTCGTTTGTTTCTATCGATATAACTTTCAATGTCATTTTGTTTTTATCTTTACACCTTGACAGAAAACTATAATTGTATCTGAGAATTTAAGACTTGAACATCGGTATTAACTTATCATATTTTTACTGTCAAGCGCATATTCCTCTACTATTTCTGTTTACCTTTCGAATATTTATATGTACTGCTATATATTTGTCCATTATTTCCTTCACATGTCATGTAATATAATTACATGAAATGAAAAAAAGAAGTATCACGTCATTAAAAAATGAGATAATATCAGGGAAACAAGTAATACTTTTATACTTTTTGTTTCATTTCATAACTATTCCTTGGTTAATAATTTGTAAATGCGAGTTTTTGTTTTATCACTAACAACCGTTTACAAGATTTTCACTAAAGTTTGGCTTTTGAGTATTGACATTTAATGAAAAATGTATAAAATAAATACACCTAATAAATTATAATGCAATTACTCCCGAGTTTATATCCCCCAGAAAGTACAACACCTGAGTGACCTTTTAATCTTTAACTTAAAAAAAATTATAACGACACATCTATATTTACAAAAGAAAACCGAAGAAGAAGGCTGAAGAGGGTTAAAATCTACAATTAACAAAAAATAAAAACAAATTACAATTGAACAGTTAAGCTCTTAATGATACATAATGTTAATAAAGCCAAATTATTGTTGAACAATAAGGGATCCTTTTATATGCCATAAAATAATATTAACCCATAAAACACATCACTTCACTTTACCTCTTCGACATGATTTTGAAATTACTGTATACTTGGAGAAAAAAAATTATAATACCTGCAGCTCGGCTCATTCCTGTTCCTATTCTCGATCCTCTAGTGCCTCCAATAGCTTCAATAATAAAGAGGATAAAAAAATTCACATTGTGAATAATATTGTAATTTTATCTATGAATATATTATTTGTTTTTACTTGTTCTATGATATTATGGTAAAAGCAATTCTAGAAAAAAATGACGAAAAGTAAAATCAAAATAATAACAAAATACCAAAGTTAAGATAAATTTAATTGCTGCCACCAGCAGAGGCATCGGCAAAATAAATAGCAAAAAACCGAAGTTACTATAAATCTTTTACGGCATATGGCCGTTCGACAACTTTTGTCTCTTCAATGCAGACCAAACCGAATCATTTGTAAGATCTTAAAACCAAAAATTTGTAAAATCTGTTAGGAACAAATACCAAGTTATTGTACGGCATATGGTCGTTCCGATAGCTTGTGTCTCATCAATGTAGATCAACCTTAACATTTGAAAGACCATTAACCAAAAATTACCTAAAAGATCTTGATGAACAACCAATGAAGAGCAACTGTTTCTTTGGAGACAAAATGTGTCAATTCTTAGTTACCGTGGCACAATGTATAGCATACAGCATTTAATGCATCAAAAATCAATTTTAAAGTAACATGATTGAAATTTCTGTTTCAGACTAATCATAATATTTTCAGAATAATCCTACCCTCAATTCATTAGATTCTTCACAAAGAATAGTATAAAGAAGTATCTTTAAATAACAAGCAATTTCAACATATTTGGTTACATTATTTTGCTGCAAGAAATGATATGCCTTTAATTTAAACTTCTGATTTGTTTTTTAAACTTAAAACATGCTGATTATATGTGTTTCTTTTAATTCTTAGAACTCTTTCACTAAATATCTTCGCTAGATAAGGGTTACGATCCGCTCCTCTTCGCTTCACCCTTGGCAGATCAAGCCACACTTTTTGACACAAGTCTAAAATTATCTCCCTTTTTAGGAAGATTTTCAGTATGATTTATTGTTGAAAATAAAGATCATTTATGATATTTAATAATGTCGAAATTCCAAAAAAATACTAAATTCAAGGAAATTGACCCCCC
>MJUU01023324.1:56033-73142 GCA_002080025.1 Modiolus philippinarum
AAGTTAAAACATGCTGATTATGTGTGTTTCTTTTAATTTTTAGAACTCTTTCACTAAATATCTTCGCTAGATAAGGGTTACGATCCGCTCCTCTGCGCTTCACCCTTGGCAGATCAAGCCACATTTTTTGAGACACAAGTCTAAAATTATCTCCCTTTTAAGTAAGATTTTCAGTATGATTTATTGTTGAAAATAAAGATCATTTATGATATTTAATAATGTCAAAATTCAAAAAAAAAACTTAATTCAAGGAAATTGACACACCCCCCCAAAAAAAACACAAAAAACAAAAACAAAATCATTATAAATCCTTAGAATTTTGCAAAATTAAAAAATCAATACATATTTTATTTTAAGTTTTATTTTAATGTTATATATTGAAAATATGAATTTCCTTATTCTGATAGGATACAGCAAAGTCAAACTGCAATCAATCAAATCTTTGGATTTAATTCTTTAGAAATCCAGCTAGATTAGTCAAGGGATAAGAGGAAATGAGCGCATCGTAATCGCTGGCTAGCGGAGATAATTTCTTAACTAATTTTCATGCAAAATTATACTACTGTAATAATATTTTAGTGATAACAATCAATTTCGAACATTTCAATATATAAACTGTCATTAAGTAAGGTAAATATTTTGGAACACTGGTGAATACAAAAATTCACATTATTTAAAGTATAGGAATTGTAGCCTGCAATATGTTTAAAAGATGACTATTTAGTGAATTATATTAGCTGAAAACATTTTTAACTCCAGTCCTACCAATTCCTGGTCCCATTCCAGTTCTCATTCCGGGTGCCATTCCAGTTCTCATTCCTGGTCCTATTCCAGTTCCCATTCCAGTTCTCATTCTAGGTGCCATTCCAGTTCTTCGTCCCGGTCCCATTCCAATTCTACCTCCAGGACCCATGCCGACACCTCTCATGCCTAATATAAAAAAATATTAAGATTTTTAATGAAAGATAAACCATCGTTTTCGATCCTCGGGTATGAAAAGAGCAATTTTTTTAAAACATACAATATTTGAAAAGAAAAAAAAAACATGAGCCAATTTTTATCTTAACTTTAACCTTAGCATAAGTATGAATTGATATGTTTTCTTTATACAATGTAACAATCGACATATTCGGTTTGTAAAAAGGACGTTTCAATACTGACAAAATTAAGCTTCATATTTTGAAATCATAAATACGTTTGGTCATTTATTACAATATTTACGATATATACATCACCGCAGTACGTTATCACATTATTAGACTGGCTAGTTGTATCACAACTACTTTTCATCTGCAACTTAAAGGACCACTGCCTAGTTTCCAGAACAATTGTAAAAATATATGTATTATATTTTACACCAGTGCAAAAGTCTTCCTAAACGCATACTCACCACCCCCTGGCATTATTCTTCCTCCTGTCATAGTTCCAGGCATATGGCCACCGCCAGGCATTCCACCTTAATAACAAATACAGAAGCACATAGCTAATTAATAGGAAGGATGTCTTGTTTAGGGATATTCGCTGGTCAATTTTAATATAAAAAGTATCACCAGTTGAATACAATCTTGTCAGAATGCTCCAAAAAATGTATAAAATTGAATTATGAAAAAAGATTGAAGGGTTCAACGATCTACATATTAAACTTTTAAATGTGTAATGAAAAGTCCGACAGTTTGACAGAAATACAAAACAAAATGAACAGCAAACATCCTTAATTGAAAGTAACTACGACAACTCCAAGAATGATATGAGAGTCGAACTATATCACTGCTTTACTCGTTTGAAGATCCTTCAACACTTACATGTTAAGAGTGAGTTTTGTTTATATTTGTATATCTTAATTTGGTTTTACCTCGGTTTTAATGACAATTGTTGAAGTATTAGTATTTACCGGAATTGTGACGTAAAAAGTTAATTTGATAAGATAAACAATATGGAGGAAATGCACATGACACAAATATCAACAAATACAAGAAATGGAACAACAGATGGTACGCATTAAATGTTGTCCTTCATCTTGAAGACATGTTTGTCGATCTACATCTGAGTGAAATTATGTGTAAGAATGCAAATGTGACTTCAGTTATACGTAAATGGTGAATAAAAGGATATGGAGTAAATGCACATGAGACAAAGTCTCTACAAAAACATGGTAAAAAACAAGCAAAGAAACAACGCTTTTATTGATGTTCTTCATCTTGAATTCACCATACGACCTTCATTGTTAATTCAACAATGAGGTTTGCTCATACCTCATAGTAAGTTCAAAACGGCCCCTTGCACCGGTTTAAGCGGAATTCTTTGCTAACTGTCGAGCAACGCTACATCCATGTAAGAATGCAAATATGAGTTCAGGAATGCGTAAGAATGCGGTGAATATATTTTTATAAGCCACGATCGTTTCCTTGTAATGAATTACACAATTAAAATTGCTTAATATATGTTTAGGTTAGGTCTGTTATATATAGTAACAGATGCAAACAAACATTGATAAGAAAGGATTTCTTTGATGTGTATTATTTAATTCACAGTAGGATAATCATAAAATTATTGTCGAACTGCGATAAAAGGTAAAAAAAAGAATATACACATATCAAAACATAAAAAATTAAAAAACAAGCAGAGGTAGGGGTTGGCCAAGATCATCGACATTGATGTCTTCAAGGGGCCGTGGAAGAGAAACAAAAATTTTTGTAAATGTTTAGTAAATTATGCCACATTGCCTGATTAATGCAATTTGTTGACTAGTCTGTATTTATTAGGTTCATTATATTGAATATGTTATAAAGCTACCTGAGTGGAAACCGGTTCCTCCCGGCATACGTCCCATTCTTGACCCTGGACCTCCTAACCATAAAAATAAAATATTCACATTTTTACCTTCATGAAATTTCTAATAAGCTTTGTAGAAATTGGAATTAAGCGGAATTCTGACCACACTTCATATATAATCAGTTACCTAAAGAAGGAAATTATATAATCTTTTGGACAGTATCCAAGTTTTGCTGTGATACTATCAAAACAGGCGGTTCAATTTATCTAGATTTCATTAAAGCTTTTAGTATTGACAGTTTGCTAAAGCTTTGTAACTCAAAAACAATACTACTATGCTAAATATAAAATACAGACATTTGTGACATTTGATACTGTTTGAAAACTGTTTTTTAAACGGGTTGTTGTAAAATTCTTCCCTATAGGTTTCTTATTATATGAGTACTATGCTTTCTCTGGCCAAACACATACTGGAAGAACACCGGCTTAAAATAACTTAAGTTGTGATATACATCATAAGCAGGAGGCACTTGCATATAACGCTTCAGAGATATAAAGAAATTGAGATTATCCTATTTCTAATAAAGTTTAAAACAGATAAATTCCAAAAGACAATAGTATAGTATAAACACCTAGTTCTTATTCATCCATTGAGTTAGAGAGCAAAATATTATATATGATTTTTATCGCATTATTAGAAAGTAAAATAGCACCCTAACAATTTGAATGATGCGTTGGCTTCCAAGATATTATGCTCTTGATCCAAGCTGTCGTGTTAAGTATGCATTAAACGTATAGTTTCCACCAAAGATTATAAATATATAAACATATACTTTTAGTTTTCTGTTTTGCGAGTAACGCAGTTTCTGTTCATATTGCATCGAGTATGACACCACGACATGCAATGCGAGCTGAGAATTTCATCAAAGCAAATCAAATTATTTATGTGTTAATCACTTATTTATTTGTTGGTATACCAGATATATGATTCTTTTTTATTCACTTACTTATTTTTTGGTATACCAGATATATGATTAATTTTCCACTGAAATATTTTCAGTCACATCATTTTGGTTAAATATAGTACTTTCTTCCAAGGATCATTTTGGTATAGAAATGCCACGCAACAGGGCATTGATAAACCGATGCAAATTTTCCATATAGTTTGTTGACAATATATTTGTATCAACGCAGTGCACTGATAATAACATTATCATCGGTCAGGATCAATTGAAAATACCTCAAATTAGGAATAAAATTATCAGAACTTACCCATTGCTGATCCCGGTGTTCCACCTCCCATCATAGATGCTGGGCTACCTGCAGCAATATAAAGATGAGGTTCAACATATGACTGTTTAGAAACAATTCTTTTAAAACTACAGTTTTTCTGCCAATTAACTAAATACCGGAGTTACTGTGAATTTAATTTCTGCATATGCGCTTTTCGACAACTTATATCTCCTCAGTACAGATAAAATCTAAACGTTTGGAAGACAATTAACTCAAAGATTGTAAAAAAACTGATAGAGAACAAATAACCAATATGATCCAAATGTAAAGCCAAAATGGCAGGTTACTCCTTATTGTAAACTTTGTCCCAAAATGATAAAACAGGAGTCTAGACAGAATGCTCATATGTAAGGTCAAAATTGTAACTGGGTGGCATGTTCGTTTAAGATAAAAATCTAGGCATAATGAATTCTATAATCACAACAATAGGATGACAAAAAAATGCCCCTTCTGTCGAGTTTTTGTAGAGTCGAAACAATAGTGAGTTTGTTTCTACGGGTTTTTTAGAATACAGTATGAACATATATTAAAAATCAGCTGAGAAAGATTGGACTATAGATTAAATTACTGATTACTTTTACTTGCTTGAAATTTCATTAACTCTTACATTAAATTACATAGGTATTGTGTGGAATAAATCTTGCAGAGAAGCATATTAAATTCATATTAACTTTGTTATTTACCTCCATGGAAACCTGGAAAACCTCCAATACCATGTCCTGGCATTCTTCCACCTATGAATAAAGTCAAGGAAATATTTGCAATACAGAAACAAAAGAATTCAAAAAGGCCTTGAAAGAGCGCTTATCGCTCATTTGGAATGTGGCATATGTTTAAGTTCAATTTAGATTATGTTGCCAAATGGCTGAAAACCAAAATGAAATTTGAACACGATCAATACAATTTTAAAAGAGATCACAAAAGAACTATGGTGAAAGAGTTTGATTGCAGCTGATTTTTGGTGACAGTGGAAAACAGTTTTGCTTTGTTTTGGGTCGTTTTAACCTGGATATGGGATGTTGTCTCCTTGACATTTACCCCATTTTCTTTCTTTTTCATAGTTTTGAACACTTTTTCAAAACCATATTTACATAATCCATAATCCCGGCAGTAGGAATCATGAAATTACGTGCCAGTTTAATAATCACAGTTTTAAGGGGATGTACAAAGGAATTATCATCTCAAAGTTGCATTTCAGATTCAGTTTCAGATCAGAAAAGCTTAATATGCATGATCCTTTCAGTAATTCAAAAATATATATGTACGACTACATGACCATTTTAGAAAATTTAAAAATGAGAACCGAAGCAGGTATGAAAGTTACAAATATAAGAGGAGACCATCAAATTATTTAAGCAATTAAGACTGTGCATATCTCAACTTGAACGATTCGCTCGCGTTTTGTTCTACCCTTGACCTTTTTAATGAGCGTAATCTCACTCTCACATCCTAACTTTTACAACAAGGTTAAAGATTTCATAAATAATGAAATACTATTAAGAAGTTTTACAGAAGATATGAACATTTGATATCTATATATGACGTAACTCGCAAACAGCTTATTACAAAGGGCAATTATTATCCTCGATTTCACCAAAATGTTGTTAAAAATGTCAGAAATAAATAAATACCGAAGAAAACGATAAATGATTCAGAAAAACTGGTACGTAACTTACATTCTATACGTAAAAGTGGATATCGACGAGATATTCTGAACAAATCTGTTAAATTAGCTTATGATTCCAGTGACCTGAAGACTTTACATAAGACTTTACATATATACTGGTCTCTCAGGGATACTGCCGATGTTTACTGAAAAAACATGACGACTGTCTACCAAACCCTTCGTGGAGTTTTGAATTTGATTTTTTTTCGTAGTGCGACAGTGTTATACTTGCAGACTAGGTCCCTTGAGCTGGCCGGCAGTTCAGCGGCAAGCACTCTTCGACCCATCTTTCTAAATTACGTACTGTTATACTTTTCTTTTCCAAGATAGTGGTCATTGAGTTAGTAGTCTACCTGTATTGGTTTTTATTCGCATGTTTATTATACTATAGGAAATCAGGATAGAGAAAGGGGAAATTTGGGTACCCATAAACCGGTTTAATCATGGCTTGCTAGTGCCGGTACCAAGTCCGACTATTCCGACCTCCTATCGTTATTTATGTTTGTCCCGTTTCGTAGGATTCGATACAAATATTGAAGTAAACTTCATAAGTTCTCTTTTTAATTGTTTGACATTGTTTAAAACTCTTTAAGTAAGTTAAGAACAGAATATCATTGAATAGAAAAAAAGAAGGGAAACGCCGAATGTGTCAAAGAGACAACGAAACAAAGGGGAGTTATAATGTGAATGGCTATTACGACGAATGGACGAAGATACAACTGAAAACGACTGACGACAAGAGTTTCATAGTGAGCTAAAATAAAAAATGCACAATAAATCTTGAAATTTTGCCGTGTTTTTGTCTTATATTTGTTCATTTAGGTTTCATACAGGTAGAACGTTAACAAGCCATTATAAATTGTAAAAAGAATTTAAATGTATTCAAAATCCTTATTCCTTATCCCTTTTGCAAACATGTTCATTGATTGTGACAAAATAATATACCAAAACTGTTGAAGGATTTAACAGAAGACAGGAATTTCGCAAGCGAGATAATTTGATAAAGAACTTCATACAGATAACATTAGAAATCCACATTTTGCAGTTCATCTTTGGTAATCCATTTTTCTATTCTCTAAATTTAAACAATATAATGATTTTAAAAACTATGCTAAGTAAGAACAAATCTATAATAATTTATACTTGTTTTAAGTTATCCCATTATGTAATCATTTTCCTTATCTCTTGTAAATCCTTCATTTTTTACGCTTTAATGAACGGTAACCAGTATTATGAAAAAATAGGATATTTATCTTAAAAGCATAAAAATTTTCACAAAATTCTATATTCTCAAATTAATACCCTGCAGACATCTAAATGCACTTTAAAGTCGTATTAACATCCGAATCAAAATTATCCAGTCTACAAATTAGGGAGCATTATAGCATGAATTTTTTTCTTGTGCAAAAAAAAACAAAAACAAAAAACAAAACAAAAACAAAACAAAAACAAAACAAAAACAGAAACAAACACAAAACAAAATTGTCTATCATACTTAGCACCCTTTTCACAAAATTCTGTTAATATCTGTTTCTAATATAATTTTCATTTTATTAGTTTTTTTAACACGAACAATGATCAGTATTTTCCATAATGTTGTTTATAAATGTTTCACATATTTAATGACTCTCAAATTATGATGTTTATATTAAGTGCAATGTCTTTTCAAAAATATTTAAGCAAAATTCAACTTTCTAGCAAAAATAAAACATGATAAAATACATAAAATGGCCGATAATTACAAGTCACAAACTGTCAGGTAACCAGGCCCAAAACACTAATGAAAAACAACAGACTAAGAAATACGCGTACATCGATGGATTCCCTAAACAGCTAAAGTTTGAACTTGCTTTAGCAAAAGCCAATTTGGATTTCTGGGTACAAAACCTGTCCATACACGTTTAAGAATTGGCTATCGTATGCCCAGAAACAGTACGTGAATTAACGATTTATAATTTCATGGTGCTGTAATGATAGATTTAAGTACTGCCTTCACTGCTGAACTTGATAACTCTTTATTTAGGGCCGACACCGACCTGCCGTTGGGTGTGGGGTTTTCTCATCGTTCATTGAACATCTTATGGTGGCTTTGAGTTGGGTCGTTGTCTCTTTGACATATTCCACGTTTCCCTTCCTTTTTCTATTAATCCTATTACATAAGCCAGAATTTATCGTTTAGTCTACGGGGTCAAATCGGTTATACTGTAAGTCTATCTTAAAGAAAAGTAAAAGAACAATCAAAATAGAAACTAGAAAAACTGTGAGCAAAGCTTACAGAATATATACACAGACCCCCCCCCCCAAAAAAATCAAATCAAAATAGATGACGCGCAACGGCAATGTGTACTGAACATTCTGTGAAATTTTCATTGAATTTCACAAAGTGCTCTAGGAGGAGTTGTCGCCACAAAGTGTGTACCTTAGGGCGGACGGATTAACGAACGAACGGACGAACGAAATGACGAACGTATGAACGAACAACATAATCACTATATACCGCCCGCTAAAGAGGGTTGAGGTATGATAAAAATTCATTTTGGAGTGATGTATCAAACGTGGCTCGGAACAAATCCCCATAGCAAAGAACTGCAAATAGCCTAAATCCTCTTCATGAAAGATGGGAATAGATAAGTAACTCTTTTAGGATGACTTTTATGACGAGAAGATTTTTTTTTGGAATTCAGATGTTATAAATAGTTAAAATGTACTACTTTGCATAGTAACTGGCTATTCTTAAGAACTTCGTTTTTTTTTTATTTGTGTAGCTGTTGTTATATTTTGTAGAGTATAAACTTAATACTTTGATTTTGCATTAACAGATTAAACATTAATTGTCATAACTTAAAACTGCAGATTCGTTGCAAGAATATATTTGGTCTACTTGATTTACGACTAGGCTTTTCGAATACA
The DNA here is from genome assembly GCA_002080025.1 of Modiolus philippinarum. NCBI lineage: Eukaryota > Metazoa > Mollusca > Bivalvia > Mytilida > Modiolidae > Modiolus > Modiolus philippinarum. The sequence continues at coordinate 64,675 of MJUU01023324.1, forward strand.
CTAGTCCAGTCATGATTGGTTGATCGTATTAATTGTAAAGAACGAAAAAGGAAGACATGCTTTTTGACTTTGATCTGAATAATTAAATTATTTATTAACATCATTTCTAACAAATCGAGCTTACCTGGGAAGCCTCCGCCCATTCCTCTGGAAGGTTGGCCAACACCTGTAAATGTATATATGGGATGATATGGGATGTTGTCTCCTTGACATTTATCCCATTTCCTTTCTCTTTCATATGGATAGTAATTACAAAAGAGGAAAGACGTTTGTCGTAAAATTCTTTATATTTATACTGAAAATTAATATAAAGAGACGATCTTCACAATAAGATCAAAGCGCGAAAGCAGTGAAATGCATTTTGCCATGCCTATGCAGATATAGGGGGTCAGGGTTGTTTCAGTCTAATTTGTTGGATGTTAGGGTAAATGATTGATTGAAACCAGATTCTTATCCTTAAAAAGCTTGGCACCCCTTGAATTTTGATCCGGAGGCACTCAAGTAAATTCTTGGTGTTTTCACTCCGATAAAACCAGAGTATTTTGAAACAGAGACATGTACCCTGTGTGTACTGAAATTGGGCACCTACCATTTGAAATTCAGAAGGGGTGAGCTCTGACAGGCACTTCAGTTATAAAAATAATCTAGTCATTAATAAAATAAAGATTATGTTCAGTACATTTTCCTTGCATAATGTATAAGGGAAAAACCTTACTTCGGTGAAAATCGCAGCCATCCCTCAGAAAATCAATAGTCCAAACCTTAATACTCCATTCCATTAGGGAACGATCGTTTGATTCTTAGGGGCCTGACAAAGTTTGTCGACCCAGAATATATAATTCTTATATTAGCAGGTCAGAAAATTTATTTATATTTTCAAACGCTTATTGGCAAGAATATCTAATATTCTACTTTTACCATATTGTATGTGGAATTCTGGGGTTAGAATATATATTTATTTACAGGGAAGTGAAGGCCAGAATATTTATATTTCACTTTATTCTGGCCAAAATATTTATTTACAAGACATGTGCCCCTCTTCCACAAACACAAAGAATGAAATGGTCACCTTATTCCATTTCTGTCCATATTTCATATCTTGCACTTAGCATTTTAGAATTTTCATGAAACACACATGGGCTTTGTCATATTTAATATTTGAAAATAATTTTTTCAAGGCCAGGAGAAAATATCGAATAGGTGACCTTCCACGGCAACGGCAACATGCTACATAATTCAATAATTTCAATCGACAATGGTCATCGATGAAAAGTTCAAGTTTGTCTCTGGATAGGACTCTTTCCTGAATACGATTTTTTTTTAATTTCTAGTACCATCTAAATTTCCAAGTTAAGCGTGATATCATACCTGCAAGAAATAACTGTACCTCTTAAAACTATTTAATATTTATTTTTAGAACTCGGATTGTCCCCTTTTCACTAACAATTAATATTTAGTAAACAATATCCATGTAGATTTGTTCGCGCAGAATCCCCACAGAATATTCCGATCGTTTGAAGAGCGTGGAGGTGACAAAATTGTAAAACTGCAAACTTCGGCAGGTATGTGATTACATCATATTTGGTAATCTGTTCTCTATCAGTTTTTAAACATCTTTGACATTATGGTCTTCTACATGTTTACATTTTATCTGCACTGAAGAGACATAAGTTGTCGAAATGCGCATATGCAGAATCAAAATTCACAGTAAGTTCGGTATTTAGTTATTTGTTACCACTGGGTCGATGACACTGCTGGTGGACTGTTAGTCCCCGAGAGTATTCACCAGCCCAGTAGTCAGTACATCGGTGCTGACCCGAAAGCCGATTCTATTTAAAACCTTACAATATCTATTTTTTGTAAATTTTGTTGAAACTAAGGAGTATCTCCCTCATGCAAAGCTCTGTCCTTGGCTGATTTTGGCTTTACATTTAGATCACATTGTTAATTTGTTCTCTATCAGTTTTTAAACATCTTTGAAATTATGATCTTCCACATGTTTAGATTTTATCTGCACTGAAGAGACATAAGTTGTCGACATGCGCATATGCAGAATCAAAATTCACAGTAACTTCGGTATTTAGTTATTTGATAAACTGATAAGGTATTTCGAACAAGTTTTTTACTTTGTTTACCTTAATCGACATGTTCATGAATGTATCAATACACGTACATGTACATGTATAATTTACATTTCGGTAAAAGTAAATAAACGTGTTTCACTGTCATAACTTTCAAATGAGATATGGCCTTGATAGAATTTTAGATTTTAAGGGACCGTTTTATAAAGTACATGACTATTTGCATCGTATGGTGAACTGAAATTTCGGGCCTATTGTGGGCGGGGCTTATTCTTGTGACTTCGTTTATTGGCTATCTTCGGGGCTTGGATATCTGACGATAAGTATATGAATCAAGATGCATAAAAATGTATGAATTACAGAAGACATCTGTAATCCAAAGTAAATATTATGATAATAACATTGTGTTTAGCAATGACTATGCCAAAATAGTGGTCAGGGTTGAGGCCATAGTGCACGACCCGGAAGGATGTTGGCAACTTAGAATAAATTCATAATGCAGTAACTCCAAATATTTAAAACCACTGTCACATCATGACATTCATCATTTAATATGTTCAGTCGATTTTTATGTTATTGATATTGTTTGTTTTCATGCCATAACCATTTACTTTAAATGTGTTTGCGCAATAAATATGTTATGGATCCTGGTGTTTTATGCAGTGATAGTAGATGTAGTAGCGAAAAGTCGAAATTCAACAGTTTTTGACCAAGAATGCAGTTCATTACCGTATAAGTTCTAATAACTGTTCTTTCGTGCAATAATTTACAAAAAAGGCATGACATAATAACAACATACCTCCAGCTCCGATTGGGAAACCACCTGCAGAGCCCGTTCCGGTCCCTCCTACAAAAAAATAACGTGAAACTTGAAATCAAAATCGTTTAAGGTAAATACTGTGAATTTGTATCTGTGATGCTTGTGTGAACGCTTTATGTTTTCGTAATTTCGCTAACAAGCAAAAAAAAACATTAGTATATGATTAAGTACCCACAAACCGGTTTAACCCTAATTGTGGCTTTTGCTAGTGCCGGTACCAAGTCCGGCTGTTTCGAGTTCGTATCGTTGTTAACGTTTGTCTTTTGTCTAATTCGTGTTTTTTTCTGTGTAGTTCCTAAGCATATTGTGGCATGTAACTATAATTGTCAGCCATTTTAGGTGTTTCCTGTTATCTATTTTTTAACATTCAATGATTTTTCAGGCTGCAACTGTTAACCAGATAACTAGACAATTCGTGTTTATTTAATATGTTACAGACCAGTGTTGTGTTTCAGTAAATATGTAAAATACTACTCATTACTATTTGCCTTTAATTCTCGCTGTTTTAAGTACATGTTGTAAATGAGTTTTCGTTGCAATCGTTATATTACTCTTTTTATTACGTTTCATAAATATTATTCATGTTTATTACAAATGCCATTCTCCAACAAATTAAAGGCACAGTGACTTCCACCCATACGCCTTATTTACCATTGATTTTTAGAAACATTGTTCTAGAAATGCATTGCCGTGTTTAAAATAGATCGATGATTATCTGCGTGCTATTGCAATACTGTTTCTTTTGGTTTATCTTTCATTCCTTTGTTTTCCTCTTAAAATGTATATCAGTTTAACGAACGAAATCAATAAATACATCAATACCAAAACAACCAAAACAGAGATGGATATTTTATATCTTTTCTTGAATAATCATTTGCCAGACTAGAAATAAACAAAGAGGATAAGTCAACAGTAGAAAGTCAACACTTTTGTTTGAGGGAGATACACCTTACCGTAGTTTTGTAAATTTCGTATTAGATATAACTACTCCTCTTCTGGTTGGATTTGGTAATATCCTTCATTACCGGAGGTATCAACTGAGAGGCAAACACATCAAAATGTCGGGATTTAGTTATAAACAATGCACTTAATCTGACGGCTGCAGTTGGCAATTGCCATTTAAACATTGTGCCGACCAGATCTAGATTAATTATATGACTTTGGAAATATTACAGCTTACAACTTTCCAATCAACATTCATTTTTATTTTGAGAAATCAAAAAAAAAAAGATACGATACGTGTATACTATATATGACTTTCTATGCAGCTGACCATAATCTATCCATGACAGAATCGTATAAAGGTTTTTATTTATTTGTGAAATCTTACGTCTGAATTCAAGTGCAACAAAATCTCTACGCTAAGATGTATGCCTCCAGTTGCATTGGAATCTTCAAACCCCACATATTAAAATTATAGAAGTAAATAATTTCCTGTGTTTGTATTGATTTAAATCAGTGTTCTAAAAATGGGAACAAAATTTTCAAAAGAAGAGCTAGACTCTAGCTTATACAAATTCCTGAAATCAAAATATAGCATGTATCAGAACAGTTTTGTCAAAATTTTAGTTCTCTTGCTTCGTTTCAATATAATAGCCTTCCCATAGCAAGGAAATACTCAACCGTCCATAACAACCAATCTCAGACCACCTTTAATAGGGGTTCCCTTTATTATGTAAATAACAAAATACCTCATTTTCTGTTAATTTGTTTTCTGCATATGCGCATTTCGACAACTTATGTCTCATCAGTGCAGATAAACCAAATCATTTGGAAGTCCAATCACCAAAAACGTGTAAAAGCTGATAGAGAGCAAACTAGAATACTGACAAAGTCAGAAAGGGCCCCGCCCCCTTGTGTGTCCCAAAAACCTGACTGTGGAATTTCATGGAAGATTTTCCTCAAAAAACAAAAGGGTGCTTCCTTTGTCAGGACCAACCTTGTGTTTATCATATAAATCCCTGATGGGAATTTTTATTTATTGTACGACGTACAGCTTATTCTCAAAATATGCACTTTTTCATATAAAAATGAAGTTTTTTCCAAAATAATCATTTTCAAATTTTGCACAAAAAGAAAGGGAGCTTCCTTTGGTAAAGTTAAACCTTGAGTATCAAAATAATTAAATCCCTGAAGGCAATCTTGAGTTATCCTACGACATAGAGCTAATTCTCAAAATATGCACTTTTTCATATAAAAATGAAGTTTTTTTCAAAAATAATTTTCCGATTTTCTTCAAAAACCAAAGGGAGCTTCCTTTAGTCAAGTGCAACTTTGAGTAAAAGAATCATAAAAATCTGTAAAGGAAATCTCGAGTTATCGTACGACATAGAAAACGCTGACGGATGGACGGACAGACGGACAGACGGACGGACAGACGGACAGGCGGATGGACAGGCTGATTACTATAGGGCGCCGCCATTTCATGGCGGGGCCCTAATAACCACAATTATCTAAATAGAAAAGCCAAAGTTCAGCAAACGACAGAGCTATGAATAAGGGAGATACTCCTTAGTTTTAAACAAAATTTTGTAAAATTTAGATATGGCAAAGTTCAACAAAATCGGTTTTCGGGTCAGCACCGAAGTACTGGGTTGGTGAATATGTAAGTAATTTATATTACAGCAATCAAAATATTTAAGCCCCATTTAAAAGAAGTTTGATAGAGGTTCCCCTTATAATCTCAAATATACATATTTCTGAAATCAAACCATAAAGAGTACTCAGGTAAAAATGTAAAGAGGTTTTCTAATAATTTAGGTTATGTTTATTGCTTTAATAGTAAAAAATTATGCAGCAGAATATTTTTCTATAATTTCAGATTTTTTGTTTGGTATTCCGCTTGACGTAGAGCTTCCCTTTGAATTACAACCAATATTAGACCACCTTTAAATCATTGGGCACGGGTTCCAGCATAATCTAGGTTATACATTTTACTGTTACCAAATATTTTAATTTCCGATTTCAAAAGAAAACGGGCAGGGGTTTCCCTTATGATCAAAGTAATACATAAAATGTAGCAGAACACTTTTTCTATAAATTCAGATTTTCCGCTGCCATATAGCTCCGTTGTTCAATACAACTAATATCGGACCACCATTTGAAACAAATTTTGGTATGGATAATCCTTGTAATATATAATTATTCAAAAACGTTTTGACATGCTATTGCTCAAATATCTAGTACATATGGTGATTTACAATCCTGTGAAATTGAAGGAAATCTTAACAATAGTTTTAGAGGAGTTGCGTCCACATGATCCATAAGTCATACACAATTTGATGAATCAAAATAGCGATGCGATATGGTCCTGTTACTTTTGTGACTAAGAATCCTGTTAAATTGGAATGAAATCCTAGTAACGTTTTTGAAGAGTTGAAACCACAACAAAATGTGACATACGGAACGACGGACGTACAAACACACAACCAAATACCATTAATAGACCCCATTGTTATTGTGCTGTGGGGGCAAAAACGACAATTTTACTGACATTTTACGGAGTTGTGTTGATATTACAAAACTCTCTTCAAAATCCCTTTAGTATAGAAACTTACCCATTCCTGGTGGTAATCCTTTCTTCTTTTTACTACCTGTAGAATGATATTAAAGAAGAAATAAGTGTAAATGTTGTAATCTGAGAAATACAAAAATTCCATAGTAACATAATAAACAGTAAATTTTGTTTTGCTGTATGAATGTTCTAAGGAGTAGTCTTCATCATCATAATAAGACTCAAATAATACGGAAAACCAAAATCCAACACTTGACACAAGTTATGTAATACATTTGGACTTCACTTGAGAGAAGAATAACCAGAGGCTCCCAGGAGCTGTATTGCTCACCAGGCTTTCAGTTGCCCCAATCACGCTAACGTTGTAAGTTATACAGTTGAACTTCAGTCTCTCTTGGTACTTTGGTAGCTCGAACACCAACGATATTTTGAACTGTATTTAAAGTCTGATCGTGTTTTACTATATTTCTTTGTTGGGCGTTTTTGACAAAAAATTTTCTTGCTAAGGATCCTTTTCGACACCAGTTTTGAAGTCGAGACATCATTTTGTAAATGGTGGTCACAGGCGATTTTCCATACCGGTTTTGATATCGCAACATCAATATCTATTTGAAAACCAAATTTCATTGTTGAATTTTCCCGCCTTTTTGGTGGCCATTTTGAAAATGGCAGCTAACGAAAAATTTTCAACACCGGTTTTGAAGTAGCGACATCAATATCCACTTGGAAACCAAATTTCATTGATATTAGACAATGTTGAAAATGGCAGTCAAGTAACAATTTTAAACATCGGTTTTGAAATTGCGACATCAATTCTTATTTGGAAACCAAGTTTTATAAAAATCGGATTATGTTGAATTTTCCCGCCTTTTTTGGCGACCATTTTGAAAATGGCATAAGAAACAATTTTCAACACCAGTTTTGAAGTCGCCAAAACATTGTAAATATTTTATCAATTTTCACCTAACCTTCATCTTCTAAAAGACGAAAATTATGAAAATTTTGAAAATTCTGTGAAAAAAGGGCAATAACTCCTACAAGGCTTAATGTATTTTCTCCAAAATTTCAAGGTGGATAGATCTTGATTTGCTGATCATTTTTACAATTTACACTTGACCTCTTTTCACGGAAAAGGGCTATATGGGTTGTTTTATAGTTAAGCGTTCACCATTCGCAGTTCAGCGTTCAACATTTGCAGTTAAACGTTTAACATTCAAATTTTTCAGATTTTCTTCAAAATTGCACGGTAGGTAGATCTCACAATGCTGATCATTTTAACCTCGTTAGATCTTTGATATCTGTAACGGTTTTCGAATTATTTGCCAAATACTGCAATTTACCCCTATGTTCTATTTTCAGCAATGGCGGTCATGTTGTTTGACCAGCTGACTACTGGAACACAATTTTGAAAGTGCTTGCCCTGTTGATGATTCCGGATAAGTTTGGTTACAATGAGCCCAGTAGTTTTAGAGGAGAAGATTTTTTAAACTGTTGACGGACGCACAGACGCACAGACGGACGATGGACGCAAAGTGATGGCAAAAGCTCACATGGCCTTTTAGGCCAGTTGAGCTAAGAATTTCTGGTTATCTTTAGGTTTCCTGTGCATTTTTTCCTTATTTACTTACTACATACAAAAACTGGATTGAAAATAAGAAAAAAAAGAAGACCTCTCCTGAATCCAAAACATAACAATACAAATGGAAATTAAACAACACAAAATAGACAAAACGAACAAACATAAGCACTATACCAATGTGAATATGCAGGAAAAATAAGATGCTCCGGAAGGGTAAAAATGATCTTCTTCAGTTAGGGTTCCTATTACACTGCCAAGGAAAGACATCGTGTTATGTATAGAGTCATAGTCGATAATATCAATTGTGTAGTAAAATGTATTCGAAATTATCAGTGTTTGTAGCAGTATGCATAAAACATTTGATATGTTCATATTTTTGGTTTTTGTGCTGCAACTGCCAAAATAGTTATTTGAAACTGCCATTCCTCAACAATCCTGATATTTAATGCTCGTTCAAGTTTTTTTTTTTTTTTT
>MJUU01023324.1:73270-93131 GCA_002080025.1 Modiolus philippinarum
TTGACAATGAATACATGCATACATACTTTGAACAATTCTATAAACATTGTTTCTTTTTTTACCGGTTACACGACACCCAATCATACTACAACTTCGAACATCGAGGACTTTGTCAAACGTGGAGCCAAATGAACTTGTTTGAAAAAAGATTAGGCCTATCTGTGGTTTTATGATCCAGATATCAAGGGATGATCAAGCTTTGTAGTCATATAATTTTTATAGATCTTAGTAAAATATAGCTCAACATTCCCACTATTAATTTTTCAACAACCCAATTTATTTCAAAAGTCAGGCACACATCACTGAAATATTCTTGGACCTCGAAAATTGGAGGAATACTTTGGAAATGATTAGTCATGATTTATATGTATTTATTACATACTTAGCGAAAATATGTTCTGTAAAGCATAAGTATTACAGCCGGAAGTTAATAGTCCATATCATATACCCAGTCTGATATGGCCATATCAGGCCGCCTCGTTCAGCGTGATGATATGGCTATTTCAGACTTGGTGTGATGATATCTCGTAATTGGAATTATAAAATAAACAGACCCTCGACTGGTACCTCGGGCTGATATGGGAGTCTCGGGATGATAACCGTGCTGATATGGAAAAGGCCATGTATTAATCTCTTTTTATTATGGTATAAATATCATGGACGTCTCATACTCGCTGTTTAAACTGATTGTTTACATATACAAGGAATGATTTCAATGTTCAAATGTTTAAAGCGTAAATATGTCGTGCCGACACTTCTTACAAATATATGACTACATAGCTTAAGTATCCCTTGATAAGGCTTAAAGACATTTCTGAATTTTTTAATACAAATTATCCCCTTTTGAAACTGTAAAATTGAGAAAAAAAAATTATATTTATATAACTGTACAGGTACAAAAAACAGGATAACAGCAAACACCTACAATGGCCAGGAATTACAATTACATTCCACAATGAATGCTTATGTATTACACAGAATAATATTAGATACGGGTTGATCATTTTCAAATAACAAAGTATTTTCTAGGTAACTTCCTACTTGTGATTACATCAAAAATAAAAAAATCTGTTCATTTGCATAAATACAACACACAACGTCTTTATTGTACGTCTGCCCATTTCATTGAAACAGCGCACTCACTTACCATAGCTTGATGCAAACGCACTAGCTGATGAGGAACTGCCTGAAGTTGAACCTTAAATATGACAAAAAAATCAACATTAACCTAAAATGTGCAATAAACATTTAAGCTAATGTACATTTACATCATTTTCTTTCAACATATGTTTTGTACTTGTTCTGTTATGAAAACAGGGACAGTTATCATGTGTCGTTAGGGAAATAGTTTTTGCATGTGATTCGATAAAAACATCAGAATTAATAGAACTAAATTAATATATAATACTTCACGTAATCAAAAAAATGGAACCAACTTTTGCAACATCGGCAATAGAATACATGTACCAAAGACTGAATATCAAAGATTGCAAAAAAAAGACCACAGACATTGCATGAACGGAAAAACAGAAGAACAAAAGCATGAGACACTTAATAAATACAAAAATGAAATAAATCATTCAACACTAAAGCACTTGCAGTGTGCACTCCATAAGAAACCGAGACATCAGTTGATCCCAATGTGGCAATGATTACCATGTCAAAAAGTCAATCCAGGGGTAGTTCAAAACCGGTAATTTCAATCGATAAAGATGTGAAATCTGGCCTAAATATCTATTCCCATTTTATTTTGGCCATCTGTACATCAAATCCTAGTTAACAAAGTTAATTACGAATTATGAGAGATGATATGAGCTTTTGATCTGCCAATTAAAAATGTTCTTCTGAATAGTATGTTTCCTTTAATTCAATCGGCTATCCTATTTTGTTGACAAAATGAATTATTTTTTTTCAAACCGTTAGTTACGTCATTTTACACCTAAAAATCACCATCAAATTGTAATCGGCAACGTTCTCTGTCAAAAAATAACAGGATGCGAGAATAAGAAGGTTGATTGAAATGTTTGACTTGTGACAAGAAACAAGGCTTTAGGGCACTTTTAAATTTGTTTTGCTCAAAGTAAGACCAAGAGGCTCCAATTTATAGTAAAAAATACTCGATTGGTATATTACAAGCTAGTAATAACATTTATTTGCTCTACTTAATTAATCAAAATCAACATGTATCTTTTTAGATCTTTCACCTGTAATTAAATGATCATGGCAGTAAGTACCAGTATGATTTCTCTAAACCTTTATTTGCGTGCATATTGAATAACAAGGGTTAAGATTTTAAAATCAACGCGAGGGCGAAAAGAATGGTCAGTCATAAATCGAATAATCCAAGGATAAAGAGTCAAAAAAAGTCGAGGAAACAGAGACATTACAAGAGGAAGTCAAATAAAAGAAAAAAAAAGGCACACACATACATACAAAGATGAACAACACGGACATAGCAAACCTATAACTAGAATATTTACACTCAAAACACGTCAATGACATGATGGATACTTTTGAACGTTTGATGGGGTATAAAAATTTGGAATTCAGGGCAAAGCTGATCCAGTTTCCTTCATATAGTCTCTAACATTGTTTCCAGTTTATTACGTATATTTCTCACATTGAGATAGTTAAAGTTTCACATTTTAAAGTTCGAGGTTTATCTGAGAACTTTAAAATGTGAAAATTTAACTATCGAGATGTGAAAAATTGTCGCAATAAACCGGAAAACAATGTTAGAGATTGTTTCTCTAATTTCTACTCAATTTATTTGAAGTAAAGCGATCTCCGTAGTATGGCGCCATTTTGTTGCTATCATCGTTGCTATGTATATCATTGCGCCATTCATTGAAAGGGGTGTTGAATATAATAGTTTTGATAAAAATGTCATATTATCATTAAATTGAGTTATCTTAGTCATAAAAATGCAAAAACCGTTTCGCTAGACAATGATGCAGGTGTTAATTTCATCAATATCCGGTTGCACTATTTCTAGAAATTGACACGAGACATTTACATGATTGACCAATTGCCAACTGAGATCAAATAATACCATGTTGATTATCATTTCGATAACCCATTAGTCAGGAGGTGTTTATATATGCTAGAAATTAGAGAAAACAAAATAAACAACTAAAAACATCATCTATAATATAACAATAGAATAATAAAGTAGTTAAAGTTTTAAATACAAAGTTTATTAGTATTTCACTTTTTCTCATCTCCTTAGTGAATGACTCCTAGTTGGTACGTTTATTGTACAAAATAAGCTTATACAAAATATCAAAAGAGCTTACATACCACCTCCTGGACCACCAATTCGTGATGTTCCCATTCCTTGTATTGGCATACCCGCCGTCATACCTGAAAATATACTTGATGATAATATTTACTGATCGAATCTTTCGTTTTGACACAGTAACGCAAAATGGTAAGGTAGACGTTCAGTATTCAAACAGTTTTGGTTGAGATATGAATTGTTGATAAGACAACCGACTAGAGTTAAACACTAAATTGTTCAATAATACTTTATCTTAATCAATATTTTGCATCATAGAAACACCATAGGCTCTTCACATTATATAAAATAAAACGATAATGGTGCTTCAGGGAATATACACATCCTTCATAGCGTTCAGCTGAACTCGGATGTGCATGTAATTCTCCGTGTAAAACNTTATTAACTGATGACTTAAAATACAGTGTGATTTGCCTATTTAATATAACCAGAAGTTTTTGGCGCTTAGAATTTATACAGGGCAAATGCCCTGTATAGAAATTTATACAGGGCAGATGCCCTGTATTAAAATTAATACAGGGCAAATGCCCCGTATAAATGAATCGGCCATATTGGTTTAGTAAATCTCTGTTTTCTGTCTTTCTCGCATATGTTAACTTTTTTTCTTTTTGTCTATTGATTTGAATTACTGAGAGTGAGACTAAAAAATAAACACAGCACAACTCATAAGATTTCCTTTGATAACGTTCCAAATATTAACACTGTGCTATACAGTTATATAGTACTTGTCAGCAGAAAAATAGTACTCATCAGCCGCATCCCGTTTCAGCTTGTACGACTGACACCACACCAGATCAAGGGGATTTGTAAACAACATGATAGTGCAATAATTTTTTCTACTACAAGTTGAAAATGCAATAGAAATCTTTTTTTTACCATCTTGACTTTGTAATATCGAAATTTGCATGCTGTAATTAAGACTGGTAACGATATTGCCTGAAATTTTAAGTCATCAGTTAATAAAGGTGTCATAAAATGGGAATTTTCATATTAACCCTGTATAATGTCCTCGTACAGTCGTATTGGGTTTCGATCACCTATATTGGCCCTCGGCTTTGCCTCGGGCCAATACAGGTGACCTCAACCCAATACGACTGTACTTGGACATTATACAGGATTAATATGAAAATACCCATTTAATAACACTATAGTAATAACATTTGTTTGCTCTACTTAAGGTGTCTGCAGGGTATAAATTTCCTACTATAGAATTTTGTGAAATTTTCTGTGCAGAAACATAATTGTATTATTGTTCAAAATGTAAAATTTGGGGGTCACCGTGCATTTAAGCGCAAAATCTGAAATTGAAAATTTCAGGATTTTACATAGAAACGGTAGGGAAAATGATTATTTGAGAGGATAGTTTAAAAAATCTATTATAGAATTTTTTCATACTTTGCATGTGTTTAATTATCCTTATGTAGTTTACATATAAAAAATAAAAATAAGGGGTCACCGTTGTAATAAAAGAGAAAAATTGCAAAATTTTCATTTCTCTAGTGATATCTATATGAAATTCTTTTATCAAATTATCTCCCTTGAATATTTCTGTGTTCTGTAAATCCAGCAACAGATTTAAAGCTCATGTGTTTTAGCTCACATTTTTACAACGAAAATGTTATAAAAATGATGAGGAATATAAATTTTAAATACATTTGAACTTTCTTTTTATTTTAAATAACTATTTTGTTAAATTTCCTAATGAATGAAACCTAAATGAACAAGTATTAGACAAAAATGGCGGAATAATACCACTGAGACACCTTAATATTTATCTTTTAAGAACTTTCACCTGTAATTAAATGATCAAGTCAGTAAATACCAGAACCTTTACTTGCGTGCATATTGAATAACAAGGGTTAAGATTTTAAAATCAAAGAGGAGACGAAAAGAATGGTCAGTCATAAATCGAATAATCCAAGGATGAAGAGTAAAAAAAAGTCGAGGAAACAGAGACATTACATGAGGAAGGCAAATAAAAGAAAAAAAGGCACACACATACATACAAAGATGAACAACACGGACATAGCAAACCTATAACTAGAATATTTACACTCAAAACACATCATTTACATGATGGATACTTTTGAACGTTTGATGGGGTATAAAAATTTGGAATTCAGGGCAAAGCTGATCCAGTTTCCTTCATATAGTCTCTAACATTGTTTCCAGTTTATTACGTATATTTCTCACATCGAGATAGTTAAATTTTCACATTTTAAAGTTCGAGGTTTATCCGAGAACTTCAAAATATGAAAATTTAACTATCGATATGTGAGCAATTGTCGTAATGAACCGGAAAACAATGTTAGAGATTGTTTCTCTAATTTCTACTCAATTTATTTGAAGTAAAGCGATCTGCGTAGTGTGGCGCCATTTTGTTGCTATCATCGTTGCTATGTATATCATTGCGCCATTCATTGAAAGGGGTGTTGAATATAATAGTTTTGATAAAAATGTCATATTATCAATAAATTGAGTTATTTTAGTCATAAAAATGCAAAAACCGTTTCGCTAGGCAATGATGCAGGTGTTAATTTCATCAATATCCGGTTGCACTATTTCTAGAAACTGACACGAGACATTTACATGATTGACCAATCGCCAACTGAGATCAAATAATACCATGTTGATTATCATTTCGATAACCCATTAGTCAGGAGGTGTTTATATTTGCTAGAAAATAGAGAAAACAAAATAAACAACTAAAAACATCATCTATAACATAACAATAGAATAATAAAGTAGTTAAAGTTTTAATTACAAAGTTTATTAGTATTTCACTTTTTCTCATCTCCTCAGTGAATGACTCCTAGTTGGTACATTTATTGTACAACATAAGCTTATACAAAATATCAAAAGAGCTTACATACCACCTCCTGGACCACCAATTCGTGATGTTCCCATTCCCTGTATTGGCATACCCGCCGTTATACCTGAAAATATACTTGATGATAGTATTTACTGATCGAATCTTTCGTTTTGACACAGTAACGCAAAATGGTAAAGTAGACGTTCAGTATTCAAACAGTTTTGGTTGAGATATGAATTGTTGATAAGACAACCGACTAGAGTTAAACACTAAATCGTTCAATAATACTTTATCTTAATCAATATTTTGTATCATAGAAACACCATAGGCTCTTCACATTATATAAAATAAAACGATAATGGTGCTTCAGGGAATATACACATCCTTCATAGCGTTCAGCTGAACTCGGATGTGCATGTAATTCTCCGTGTAAAACGTATCCTACTTGTGTATTGTTAAGCCAATACACAAATATCAGAATGACACGTATAAGTATACTGAACAGTAAAGGAAACATACCATTTTTGCTGTTCAGTCAACTATCCACATCATTATGATCATTGTGTATTGTCTAAACAATCAAATCAGTTTTTACGCAGAGAATTACATCCGAGTTTAGCTGATCGCTATGACGGGTGTGATATAATTCTAAGATTCTCAGGAAATTAAGGGCTTTTTCCTAGGTAAAATATTTCCCAATTAGTACCACCATTTTGCTATTATGAAAAACTTATAACTATGAAATATCGTGAACAAAATTTCATTGTATTGAAGAATCTTTTCCATATAACGGTTAACAAAAATGTATCAAATATAAAAGTACGATAATACAACGACATTTCCAAAACGTGAAATACAATTGCGAAAAGGGGAAACATTGTCAGTTAATGCTTTTGCTACATTAGTGATCTTAAGAAGGCTCACTCTAGATGGGTTCAATGTTAAACTATATTCTCCGCTGGTAGCCATCTTGGATATGATACGGACTTGTAGGGACACAATTTTAGGGGAACAATCAAGGACAGTTGGGACAAAGTATTGTTCCTATTGGGAAGGTAGTTTCAGAGGATAAGATCTATGAATGTGTTTTTCCCTTGGGATCCAATGTTAAACTAAGATCCCCGCTGACGGCCATCATGATTGAGACGCCCGCATGTCATACATCTTCATTCATGAAGATAAAATGTAGTCCTTGACAGGCTGAAAATTTTTACATCTAAAACGCAACCTCAATGTCAAATCGTTTTTAAATATAAGGAAAAATGTATAAATTACTAAAATTTCACAGAAAAACGACAATAAATCAGAAACGGGATTATCTTAAAAATTCCATGGTATGTAAATCTTGTCATGCTGATCACTTTAATTAAGTCAGATACGTGATTTTTATACATGATTTTTGAGTTATTAGGCAAAAACAGTAATTTACTCCTTTGTTAACATATAGGAGTAAAATGTTGTTTTTTTAGTTACAGCAGCTATGTTGTTAGGTTCTCGCACTTATCGAATAGAAGTTTAAATCTAGCTACCCTTGTAATGATTCAAGCTAAGTTAAAGTAAAATTTGTTCTGATCAGTTTTTTCAGAGGAGAGGATTTTTGAAAAAGTTAAGGACGAATGGACAAAGAATACAAATGAACGCCAAGTGATGGCAATAGCACACATGGACATTAGGTCAAGTAAACTAAAATATAATGTTATTTTTTTCTATATTTGACCAACAAATAGAACTTAATATTCTAAAATTGGCAGAAGTACTCCTGTATTTACACTTTTGAAAGTAAATGATGATAATGAAAGTTCCGTTTGAACCCAATTCGTTGGAGGTCAGAAAAGGACAAATATTTCTCTCTTTAAAATTTTATACTGAAATCTGTGTACATCTGCTTCAAAAATATGACCTCTATCGAATTCTCATGACTTAAATGTATTAGATATTTGATGTTTCAATGATTTTATATATATTAATATAAATGTGTTTGTTTTGTGGGTATATGTATTCATTTGTGTTCAAGTACATACCAGAAGTGGCTCCAGGGAAAACATGGCTTCCCGTACCTGCAAAATATAAACAACTTTTTATTTAGTACTTTTCGTTATTAATCGACTAATTCACTAGTTGGTGTCCGACATATTCGATAACATTTGTAATTCTGTTAGATGTTTTCAATCGGTCTTTCATCTGCTTTATGTTTATGGATGATTTTTTTTTTATTATGAGAAGGTGCTATGGAATTATAACCATCTTTTTTTGATGAATTAATTGAATAATTCAAAATGTGTCAATTGTTGATAAAAAGTAATAAAACAAAGTTTATTATATTCCAACTAAAAATTGTTTTCTACTACTTCATATACATATATTGGATTTTGGTTTTCAGAATGTTTTAATTTTATCTGCACAGAAGAGAACAAGTTGTTTAAGTTTTCATCTGCAGAAACTACAGTCATTGGTCAATAGTATTCGGAATTTTAAAACAAATAGGATTTCAGTGAAATTTATCTTAAAATATGCAAATGACATCTATTATATTCGTTTATTTGCTCTTATATTTTTTTCTGTAAGATTTTTCAACTGGCTAAATCACATAAGGAATATACCACAATTTCATTTGGTTGAGGTATACAGCGAAAATATATATACCACATTTACATTTGGCTTTTAAATAAAATCATGAGAAAATACAGAACTCGTGGACAAAATTATGGGCACATATACAAAATAGATTAATTTTTTTTTTATATTTTGACACAAATTTCATTTAGATCAATCAAGAAAAGGTTTCCATTGTGTTTGGAAAAACTGTCAATTTATATGATATGCACTGCAATTATTTTTTCCAAAGTTTGTTGACATAGGCCTGTAAATGGGTAGTATAAACTTTGGAAATCAGCGATTTTCACAAACACACAGATCTCATAATTCAATGCCATAAACTTCTGTTGTTAATAGCTTTATAAAAAAATGAATAAAAATTGAAAACGATGTAGATTAAGTTTTTTACCGGAACATGGTCAGATACCTTCACTGGGGTATTTGCTCATTTTTGCTTGAACATTTATACTTTAGCAAAGAGATAGGGACATCTCTCTGTGTATTTCTCCCCTCGCTTAACTATTTCGCAAATGATTCAGTGTTCTTAAAGATAAAAGTTTTTCAGGTAAAAACAATATTTTTTTCTTACTTGTACAGGGACTGCAAAATTTTAATGGGTATTTGTTTTAGTAAGAAGAAGGTTGTCAAGTTTCTTTTAATGGCAAATAATTCCTTGTCAGGATTATAAAGTTTTCAGTTAATGATATTTAATCATTTTAATTTGTTTCATTAATTATTTCCAATTCGTGTCCAATTCCATATGACTGCAAGTATTAGGCCTTGTTGAAAAATTGAGTCCATGAAAAAAACTGCATCGCAGGCAATTTACTACACTGTAAAATTTCTCGATTTTTTTTTACTAAAGTTGGATAATAATATCTTGCATTTTTTTTTTCAAATTGAATTCTTATTCCCTTGTTTAAATATCATCATATTATTTATATTATTTTGATGTTCATATAAATCTTACCTGACATAGGTATGCCATGGCCACCTGTCATACCTGACGTCGGTTTACCATGACCAACCCCCACACCTGAGGATGGCACTCCGCTTCCCATACCCATCGATGGAAAGCTATGACCGCCTGACATTGGTATGCTATGACCGCCGGAAGTTGGCATACTATGGCCGCCTGACATTGGCTTACTATGGGATCCTAATGTTGGCATACTATCACTGCCGGAAAGTGGCTTACTATGGAATCCTGACGATGGCACACCTAAATTTATTAACATTTTATGAGTTTATTTGTACAGCCTATACATGTACTAATGGAATCAGGTGGTCACAAAACGAGGTTATACTCCCATCTTTAGGTTTTATTATTTTCGACAACACAGAGCTTGGATCTACAAAGAGGCGTATGACCCAAGGTTACTCTTTTAAGTAATCAAAACTGCTGATTACAAATCTTGTTTTCTTTATCATAAGAAATATGGTCAGTAAATCTCGTCATACGACCTGCGAGACTGAACGATAAAAATGCAATTTGATTGAAGTCCCACCAACACATTACGTCTGAGAATTATGACGTTCAAATGCAACTTCTGTGTACAATTTACACACTTTTCGGAAGTTTTGAAATTGAACAAGACTTACAGACGCAATACAAAATGCTTTTCCTATCAAAGAGGGCAGAATACTGAAGTTTCGGGTAGTTTAAATAACGCCATTATAGGAATATAGGAATTCGAAATATAGGTATGAAGAGAAACATACAATAACGCAAAACAGCGAACAGGCATGCTGCTGATGAAGAAATTAATTCCGAAATTTCCGAAATGGCCATACAGCTTATTAAAATTAAGTGTAGTTTGAGTTAACATGAGTTATGGTCTCATGTCCATTCACTCCATATCCTTTTGTAAAGAAAAGTAAGAACTTTAGTGGTATGTTTGGCGAAACAATGCAAAAGACAACAAAATTTCTTACCGATAAGAAAAAAAAACAAGACGTAAATGACAAAAGCATTATTTGAAACGATTTTTATGATTTAACAATTGTTGAAATAGGAGAACTGTGAGTTTTGATTGTCCCCTAGAAATCTCTGTCATTGCTCAAAATACTACATTAATAAATAATGTGAACACCTTGGTGAATTGAAACACTGTTGAACTAATGGTGACATATATCTAATCTACTTGAAGTGCCCCAAGATTTAATAACTTTCGTAAACTTAGATTAAAAAATAATACAGTTTTAGTGTGTGGAAAGTTATTTGAACTATTTCAATTCAACAAATAGTTTGTTTTAAGGAGGTATATATTAATTCAATATCTCAGGAATTCAGTCCTTCCCATTAACTTTTATTTTAGACAATCATATCTGCTTTTATTTTCACACTAGATCCTATCCAGATAGTCCGGTATTGGTTATTTTCTTATAATTAAATCTCGTTTTTCGGTGTTATGGTGACTTCTTCAAAAATCATGTACGTTTCCCTACTTTTACAGCAGTATACTTCTGTATAATTTGTGTAAACTCATCTTAACGCCAATACAGAAAACATATCTTCATATTAAGTTGTAGGTTGTCAATTCATAATATCACCTGTACATAAGAATAGACAAAATTATACATACCACCACTTGTGCTACCAGTTCCACCTGATCCAATTCCGCCACCAGTACCAGGTCCACCTCCACCAGTGCCTGAACCACCTCCGCCACCACCACTGGTACTGGATCCACTTCCGCCACTAGTGCCAGGTCCACTTCCGGTACCAGTTATGGACCCCATGCTAAAAGGATCTTTGAAATGCCCTCCACTACCTCCTCCACTGGTTCCACTTCCTCCGCCACCTCCACCGCCTAAAAATTTGTTATAGTATGAAAAAAAGAACAAGCTTTATAATATTATGATAAATAGAAATAAGATATCCGTATCAATATGAAAATACACTCCTTTAACAAAGCATTGGGTGAAGCCTGAATTAAATTATCAAAGGTCTATGTGGTATCTTTTAATATTAAAATTGATGAAAGTCAGATGTTTTGCAAAGGAGGTAATTCTTTTAACTTGGCGTGTAGTTGCAAGGAATATTCAGGCTTTTAATACAGTTTTTATAATAGTGTGAAAAAAGGCTCGGTGAATTATTATAAAATTTTGATATGATATATGTGGGGCATTTTTCACTTCCTATGTTTTATTTAGCTACGAATAACAGCAACTGTAAGAACATTTTGCAAGTTAAGTTTATGTTTTTCTGGCGATTGTCCATCAATTTGGGAACATTAACATAGATGGAACCTGTGCAACAGTCGTCTTGAACTTACCATGAGTGATGAGCAATTTTAATTGTATACATGTATGTTTTTTAATCCGTATCATTTCATTGTTTATTTAGGACTGCGGTTTGTCTTTCCTGCAGTATGGAGTCCGTAAAAAGACTCAATACGCGGGAGATGTATGATTTTTATATGTTTCAGTTATAGTGAACTTGTTCTTTGGTGATTTTCCCATTATCATTTCGAATCCTTGCATTCTAGGCAGGGAATATTTGATTTTCAGGTGGTGGAATGTGTTTGGATTTTTTAGAAAAAAAATTGACCCGTCTTTTGTTCCAAAAAATTTTCTGATCAGCACCTGGGTGGAATTTTATAATCTTGTGCTCATCCTGTCTATTATACAAAAAAAATGTAAAAGAAACATGGGTCAACAAAATTTCCTAGCATGCGTATATGAAAAAAAAAAATACTCCAGTGGCCAAAAAAAAATTCCGGCTCGGGTGATTATCTCAGCACCCCACCTGAAAATCAAATGGTCCGTCCCTAAAATTTTAATTGTTGTTATAGCCAATTGTTATTCTTCCCACATGCTTACAATGCCCGCATCTTATTATTTTATTCTGCCAAGTTTTCTTGCAATTGCCTCGATGAGTGTCCTATGTGTTGTGAAGGTCTTCTAATTGTCTTTTTTTTGTCGGGCAACGGTAAACAGCGATTGTAAGAACACTTTTTGTGTTACTTTAATTTTTTTTTTTTTCGATTCCGCATCATTCGGAGAAAATTAAGCGTTGTTATGGTTTAGGTTCCTCACTGTCTTGAAGACCGTACGGTGACCCCTAGATGCTTTGTTTTTGGTCGTTCTAACCTGGATATGGGATGTTGTCTCATTGTCATCTACCTCATTTTCTTTCTTTTTCATATTCTATATTTAGCAATGTTTTCCGCTCGAACTAGTGATAAGATCGTCTTTAACTTACTATGAGGTATGTGAAAAGCTAATTGTTGAAGACATCATGGCAAAAAACAACATACTAAAAGTGGAAATGACTTGCTTTGCTTTGCGATATATTTTCAAAATCCATTTCTCATATGCATTTACTCTATATACTTTCATTGTTTGCTTACTAATTAGTGCATTTCATTCACTCAAAAGTTTTATTTGTTGGAAATTAGCTGTGTTGTTTTAATAAATGTATCTGAGACCAACATATGTCTTGGTCAATGTAGACTTTTTTATAAAGCTAAATAATTAGTATACTACCAGTCAATATCTGGGCATTGACTGAAACTACATATTCAGGGCTTGCTATATGGTGTGAGGTTCCTCACTGTGTTGAAGACCGTACGGTGATGCTTTGTTTTGGGTCGTTTTAACCTGGATATGAGATGTTGTCTCCTTGACATTTACCCCATTTCCTTTCTTTTTCATATATATAAGATTTTCGGACCTATAGCTTAAATACCACAGAATACAAAATACCATATGATTGGTTCAATAGGCCAATAGATTTTCAGATTTCTTTTTGATATCCATTTACATATTATTAATGAATATTAAAGACTAAAGCCCCATATACATGCACAGTTTAAAATACCTGTGTACTTTTACATATAGGTATGCAAATTTGCACTAGAACAGAAGAAAATGGTCCTGCAATCTGATTAAAAACAAACTTGATGCAAAGACAATGAATTGTTGTCTCTGTAAAAGTCGCACTTCTCTGAAAAAATAATTGTTAGTACACTGCAACTTTCTATCAATCTACAAATGAGAACTTTTTTGCATGGNCCCCCTTTAAAAATGTGTCCGGCATGTCCGCATCATGTCCAAGATGGCCACCAGCAATGAACTTGGTTTTAACATTGGACCCTATGGGAAGGTATTCAAAGATCTTCTCTCTGAAGACGCAGAGCCAACTGTAACCAAACTTGGTTAGAATAGTCCTTGGGTGGTCCCCTTTCGAAAATGTGTCCGGCAAGTCTGTATGTCATCCAACATGGCCGCCAGCGGAAACTTAGTTTAACATTAGACCCTATTGGGAAACATATTCTAAGAGCTTCTCCTCTGAAAGTACTTGAAAGTACTTGGCCAATTGGAATTATACTTGGTCACAATGGTCCTTAGTTGGTCCCCTTCTTAAAATGTGCGTGCCATGTCCGCATTGTATATCCAAGATGGCCGCCAGCAGGGAACGTACTCAAACATTGGACCCTATGGGGAAATGTGTTTAAAGATCATCTGCTCTGAAACTACTTGGCCAGTTGGAACCAAACTTGATCAAAATAGTCCTTACATGGTCCCCTTTCAAAAATGTGTCCGGCAAGTCCGCATCATATCCAAGATGGGCACCAACGGGGGAGCTTGGTTTTAACATTGGACCCTATGGGAAGGTATTCAAAGATCTTCTCTAAGCCACATAGTCAATTGGAACAATGGTCCTTAGATGGTCTTCTTTACTAGAGGTGACAGTTGGTTATGTGTAATAACAGACTTGAAATCGAGACCTTTAAACATTGGTGTTATTATTTTTGATTGTATGTGTCACCCATGGCCCAGGTGAGCGATACAGGCTCTTGAGAGCCTCTTGTTATAATAGTGTGAAAAAAAGGCTCGGTGAATTATTATAAAATTTTATATGAGTCATAGATATGAAGGATTTTTCACTTCCTATGTTTTATTTAGCTACGAATAACAGCAACTGTAAGAACACTTTGCAAGTTCAGTTTATGTTTTTCTGGCGATTGTCCATCAATTGGGGAAAATTAACATAGATGGAACCTGTGCAACAGTCGTCTTGAACTTACCATGAGTGATGAGCAATTTTAATTATATATGTTTTAATCCGTATCATTTCATTGTTTATTTAGGACTGCAGTTTGTCTTTCCTGCAGTATGGAGTCCATAAAAAGACACAATAAGCGGGAGATGTATGATTTTTATGTTTCAGTTATAGTGAACTTGCTCTTCAGTGATTTTCCCATTATCTTTTCGAATCCTTGCATTTTAGGCAGGGAATATTTGATTTTCAGGTGGTGGGGTGTGCTTGGATTTTTTAGAAAAAAAAATTTGCCCCGTCTTTTGTCCCAAAAAATTTTCTGACCAGCACCTGGGTGAAAAATATATAATCTTGTGCTCATCCTATCTATTATGAAAGAAGCACGGGTCAACAAAATTTCCTAGCATGCGTATATGACAAAAAAATACTCCAAATTACAAAAAAATTTCTGGCTCGGGTGATTATCTCAGCACGCCCCCCCCCCCCTGAAAATTTAATGGTCCGTCCCAAAAATTTTAATTGTTGTTATAGCCAATAGTTATTCTCACCACATGCTTACAATGCCCACATCTTATTATTTTATTCTGCCAAGTTTTCTTGCAATTGCCTCGATGTGTGTTGTGAAGGTCTTCTACTTGTCTTTTTTGTCGGGCAACGGTAAACAGCGATTGTAAGAACACTTTTTCTGTTACTTTAATTTTTATTTATGATTCCGGATCATTTGGAGAAAATTAAGCGTTGTTATGGTGTGAGGTTCCTAACTGTGTTGAAGACCGCACGGTGACCCCTAGATGCTTTGTTTTGGGTCGTTTTAACCTGGATATGGGATGTTGTTTCATTGACATCTACCTCATTTCCTTTCTTTTTCATATTCAATATTTAGCAATGTATTGCGCTCGAACTAGTGATAAGATCGTCTTAAACTTACTATGAGGTAAGGGGACGACCATTTGATTCTGAGGGGGAGCCTGGCAGATTTTGTAAATAAATATTCTGTCACTGAAAAAGTTGGAAATAAATAATCTGGCCTGCACATCCAAGAAAATAAATAATCTGACCTTGGATTTATTGGTACAATATGATTATGTTATTGAAAATAAAAATTTTCGACGCGAAGCGGCGAAAAATAAATATTCTGGCCCGCAAAATTTTGAAAATAAATATTCTGGCTCGGCCAAATTTGCTAAACCCCCCCCCCCCCAGAATCAAATGGTCGTCCCCTAAGTGAAAAGCTAATTATTGAAGACACCATGGCACCTTCAAGACAAAAAAAAAACATACTAAAAGTGGAAATGAATTTCTTTGCTTTGCTTTGCAATATATTTATCAAAATCTATTTCTGATATGCATTTACTCTATATACGTTCATTGTTTGCTTACTAATTAGTGCATTTCATTCATTCAAAAGTTCTCTTTGTTGGAAATTAGCTGTGTAATAAATGTGTCTGAGACCAACCGATGCCTTGGTCAATGTAGACTTTTTTATAAAGCTAAATAATAAGAATACTAAAATAACGAGATACATGAGTATGTGAGCTGTCTATAATCTAAAATATGACCAAAAGCACAAAAAAAAACATGGCAAAATAAAAGAATAGAAACAAAAAAAAGGTCGACCGATATATTTCGACAAATCTGTCGTCTACGAGTGGGTCGTAATGAATGAAATACTACTATTTCATTCATTACAACCCACTCGTAGACGATTCGAAATATATCGGTTGACCTTTTTATTGTTTCTATTCTTTTATTTTGCCATGCTTTTTTTGTGCTTTAGGTCATATTTTAGATTATAAATTCATCCCTTTTAACAGCTCACATACTCATGTATCTCGTTATTTTGTTATTGGCCTTTAGAGCTGTTTCGCAACACAAATATTTATACTATAACTAATCCGAGATTCTGATTATCGCAAAATATTCAACGAATGATCGAATAACGCAGCAATTCACGAATGCGCGCAGCGCATGAGTGAATTACAGCGTTTTTCGATCATGAGTTGAATATTTTCGATAATCAGAATCTAGGATTAGTTATTGTTTTTATTATATAGATCAGTTCTTGCATATTTAATGGTTTAATTTAAGATTCTTTTCATGAACTACGTTTTCGATGTTAATCCGCTGAGACGTTTACTTAACAACGACGTTGACAACGTCTATTGTGACGTCACTTCCTAGAGTGAAATTATGGAAAATAATTTCACAGTTAATTATCACTTTTAATTCACTGAGAAATTTCAATCTTTCACTGCAATCTATATAATAATTTGTTTTATATCTAATTAGTATACTACCAGTCAAAATTTGGGCATTGACTGCAACTACATATTCAGGGCTTGCCATATGGTGTGAGGTTCCTCACTGTGTTGAAGACCGTACGATGACCCCTAGATGCTTTGTTTTGGGTCGTTTTAACCTGGATATGGGATGTTGTCTCCTTGACATTTACCCCATTTCCTTTCTTTTTCATATATTTCATAGATTTTCGGACCGATAGCTACAATACCACAGAATACAAAATACCATATGATTGGTTCAATAGCCATATATATATTCCAATAGATTTTCATATTTCTTTCTGATATCCATTTACATATCATTAATGAATATTAAAGACTAAAGCCTCATTTACATGCACAGTTTAACATACCTGTGTACTTTTACATATATAGGTATGCAAATTTGCACTGCAATCTGATCAAAAACATAAATTTGATGCAAAGACAATGAATTGTTGTCTCTATAAAAGTCATACTTCTCTGACGGTTTTGTTGGATATTGTGGTTTTGAAAAATAATTGTTGGTACACTGCAACTTTCTATCAATCTACACATTTCCAAGATCTAATGAGAACTTTTTTGCATGGTTTTAGGTCGTTTTCACATCTTGTAATTGGCCTTTTTAAATAAATTACACATCTCAGATTAAATGCATGTAAATGCATAGCAAAACTACTTTTACACACTGGTGTAGCTTTACACAAATGTAAATTTACATACTTCTCCTTGACATTTACCCCATTTCCTTTCTTTTTCATACTTGTATATATCCTGTGCATGTAAACAGGGCTTAATTTAAATAATGTCCTAAAATTTACTTACCAGTGTGTTGTACCACTTTGACACCTAATGAAACGAGAGAACATGACAATTGTCAAAATATAATGCTGACTAGTCTACATAAAGCAAATGAATCAAAACATAATAAAAACTTCGTTTAGAAATGTTCAGTTTTATAGTAAAGCTGTGCGTTTTTTTTTATAAATATCAGTCTATAAATGGTGAATGTTTATGGACATTTTGTATATATTTAGATGTAGCAACCTTTGCAAGTTTTGTCTTAATTTAGATATTAGAGAATAAAATTTATGATATAAAGTATTTTT
This sequence comes from Modiolus philippinarum, assembly GCA_002080025.1. Lineage (NCBI taxonomy): Eukaryota > Metazoa > Mollusca > Bivalvia > Mytilida > Modiolidae > Modiolus > Modiolus philippinarum. The sequence continues at coordinate 91,371 of MJUU01023324.1, forward strand.
GAAAATAGCCTTTATATTTTTTGTCTCATTCAATGATGATGTTATTATATTGATTTTGTTGATAAATTATTCCTTAAGTTGCTACAACTAATTTCTCTTTTTTAAAGCCAGAAATAATGAATGAATACAAGAAGGTTGTGAAGGTTATAACATGGTGGCTTATAACAGCCAAGTTATAACCAACAAGTTAACATAGATGGGCTTTGCAGTTTTCTTGCACTATAGTATTTTATGCTTTTATTTTTGTAAATGTAGCTCTATTTCATTTACATCCGTTACTGAAAATAATTCTAAAAATATTGGGCACTTTGAGATTTGATGCTTTGAAAACAACTAGTTATATATAAATGATAAGAATGGCGAAATATTGGTCATAATTTATCATTAACGAATTACGAATCTAAATGTTCCATAAGAATAAAGGGATATACCATTAAACTCTAACTTTTTAAACGGGAGGGATATTTTTCTTAATTTAAAACGAAGCATTTCCTTTGATCACGAGAATGTTATACTGATGAATTCTTTTTCAAAATTAATACTTACCATAGTCAGAATGGGAAGCTGACCGGGAACCTGTCAAAATGAAAACCATTTATCTTAGTTGCATTGAATTAAAATTGCTTTAAATCTAAAGAATATATCCATGACCAATATTAAGAAAGAACTTCCAGGCGTAAAATGAAGTTAAGTGAAGGATGAATAATTTATCAAGTGGATAAACAAGTAAAATCGAAGGTGAAGAAGTAAAGTGGAAGGTGAGGGGTTGGAAAGGGGAAAGGGTTTTTGAAACGAGGCAATTAGCGAGTAGGAATATTGGAAATATGAGGCAGGGGGGTATGACACTGTGGTTAAGATGGGTGTTTAAAAAGAGGACTTTTAAGAGCTTTTGTGGTCAAGAGAAACAACGGCAGTAGAATACCGAAGGAACAAAGGGGTGAAATTCACAAAAATCGAAGTCCAAAGACAGGGAAAAAACGAGAACACAGAAAACAATGACGTTAGACACAAAAACAATGACGCCAGACAGAGACAAAGCACAGAACCAGAAACCACAACATTCAGAACAAAGGCACTCACAGTGTGAACTCCAGTGAAACTGAGAGTGACATCAGGTGCTCCGGAAGGTTAAGCATGTCCTGCTCTGTTAACAGCACCCGTCACACTGTGGGTGATTCAATCCGGGAAAATGTCAAAGTCGGTAGTCAAATCCGGGAAGACGTGAATCTAGCTGAAAATGTCCACTTTCATTTGGGATACTGACACGTCATATCTTTCATTGATGCTATGGTGACGGCCATAGAATTTCTTGAGGGATGAAATTAACAAAGGTTGAACAAATCCCTGACTAAGCAGCTTTTGGGACAGTGTTTTTGCTCTTTTCAAAAAATCACTGTACAAACTACAAGCTCGACAGTAACGAATCAACTGTGAAATGTACACTCCATAGGCTGGAGAGGTAGGTATATTGCTGCTAAGAAAGGGAAAGTTCACAATGGGGAAATTAAAATCATCACGCTTGTCATACAGCTTAGATTTCAAACGTCCATCTTCGTCAATATACAATAAAATATCTAGGTACGAAGCTGAAGTAGGGTTTTCAATTGTTTCTTTAATTTTAAGCTCATTTGGATAGATCTGATGTAAATAATCCTTAAATTTAGGATTATTAAGAGAAAGCACATCGTCTATGTAGCGGAAGCTGAAATTAAAGGACTGGGCTAAATGTTTTTGTTTTCTTTGAATAAGCCCTTGTAAAAA
>MJUU01023324.1:100459-168052 GCA_002080025.1 Modiolus philippinarum
CTTCTAGAGAACTGCGTAATCCAAACTTTGCTTATGAGAAGCTGACCAAGTGTTGTTACTTCAGTTCTGATCCATCATCCAACATGGCTGCCAGCAATGGGGAAATGCATACAAAGATATCATGGAAAACCATTGAATGGATTCAATTTAAACATTGCATAAATGAAACTTGTGAGATTTTGATTTGACCAAGCTTGTTACTTTGGTGCTGATCCGTCCTCCGACATGGCCACCAGTAGCAAAACATAGTTTAACATTGGACCCAGTGGGAAATGCATAAAAAGATCTTCTCCTCTGAGACTGCTTGAACAATTTCAGTAGAATTTTGATATGATAGTCCTTATGTGACCCTCTTCAAAGTTTTATGTTAAATAGCTGCCAGCAGGGAACGTAGATTAACTTAGTCCCTTAAGTTTGGAAACTGCATTCAAAAATCTTCTCTGAAACTGCTTGAACAATTTTAATTAGGTCCCGCCATGAAATGGCCGCGCCCTATAGTAATCTGCCTGTCCGTCCGTCTGTCCGTCTGTCTGTCCGTCTGTCTGTCCGTCAGCGTTTTCTATGTCGTACCATAACTCAAGAATGCCTGCACCGATTTTTATGACTTTTTTACTTAAAGTTGAACTTGACTAAAGGAAGCTCCCTTTCGTTTTTGAGGAAAATCAGAAAATGATTTTTGGGAAAAAACTTCATTTTTATATGAAAAAGTGCATATTTTGAGAATTAACTCTATGTCGTATTATAACTCAAGAATTCCTTCACCGATTTTTATGATTTTGATACTCAAGGCTGAACTTGACTAAAGGAAGCTCCCTTTCATTTTTGAAGAAAGTCGGAAAATGATTTTTGGGCAAAAAAGTTGATTTATATGTGAAAAAGTGCATATTTTGAGAATTACCTCTATGTCGTACGATAACTCAGGAATGCCTTCACCGATTTTTATGATTTTGCTACTCATGTTTGAACTTGATTAAAGGAAGCTCCCTTTCGTTTTTGAGGAAAATCAGAAAATAATTTTTGGGAAAAAACTTCGTTTTTATATGAAAAAGTGCATATTTTGAGAATTAGCTCCATGTCGTATGGTAAATTAAAAATGCCTTAAAGGATTTAACTGATTTTGACTAAAGGAAGCTCCCTTTCGTTTTTGAGGAAAATCAGAAAACGATTTTAGGGAAAAAACTTCATTTTTATATGAAAAAGTGCATATTTCGAGAATTAACTCTATGTCGTATGATAACTCAAGAATTCCTTCACCGATTTTTATGATTTTGATACTCAAGGCTGAACTTGACTAAAGGAAGCTCCCTTTCATTTTTGAAGAAAGTCGGAAAATGATTTTTGGGAAAAAAGTTGTTTTTTATATGAAAAAGTGCATAATTTGAGAATAACCTCTATGTCGTACGATAACTCAAGAATGCCTTCACCGATTTTTATGATTTTGCTACTCATGCTTGAACTTGATTAAAGGAAGCTCCCTTTCGTTTTTTGAGGAAAATCAGAAAATGATTTTTGGGAAAAAACTTCGTTTTTATATAAAAAAGTGCATATTTTGAGAATTAGCTCCATGTCGTATGGTAAATTAAAAACGCCTTAAAGGATTTAACTGATTTTGATACTCAAGGTTTTTCTTGACCAAAGGAAGCTCCCTTTCGTTTTTGAGGAAAATCTGAATACCATGGAATTCCGCAAACAGGCTTTTGGGACACACAAGGGGGCGGGGCCCTTTCTGACTTCGTCAGTATTCTAGTTAAATTTTATAAAAAGTTTCTGATTATTATGCACATACACCACCAAAGACGGACCATCAATTTGGAATTATAGTGCTGCAGGTCCCAGGTGAGCGATACAGGCTCTTGAGAGCCTCTTGTTCTCCTTTGTCCCGTACTCAAGTGATGTCCATATTATTTTTTTTAGTGTTTGTCCACGGATTGTTTGTTCTTTTAACCGACGGTTCGGTTCCCACTTACCGATACTTGATAAACATGGATATAGCGTCGCCCGACATCTACATATGAATCCTGCTCAAACTGGCGCTAGGGGTAGTCTTGAACTTACTGTGAGGCATGGGCAAAGCTCACTGTTTAAGGCCTGATGAAGACTTCAAGATGAAGAATAACACTTAAAGCGCTGTTCCATTTATTTGTAGAGATTTTGTCTCGTGTACATTTACTCCATATCCCCTTCATTGTTTATTGATAGTGGATAGTTTCTATTCTGTTTTAGAAGTAGAATTAAGTTAGGTTTCTAAAAATGTATATTATTGACGATTATAGCGAATTTTAACTTGTAATTGATCAAACATTTGATAAATAGAATTTCCTTTGTCCTCAACTGCAATGTTTAGCAGATGCATCTTACAACCGAAGCTACTTGGCCATTTTCGCTAAATGTCCCGGTAGTTGCAATAGACCATATCCGAGTTCTGGTATTCAGATTCACCAGTTGTTGTTTGCTGAAACTTTCCGAGATTTGCAATCTTTTTATTAGTTTAAACTTAGTTTATTTGTAACTATAACAAATTGGATAAGACAAAGGTAAGACATACTTATGAAGTCTTCTCCGGTTAACAATTATTTACAATATTATAACATGCTAACTAAATTAGTAGTATCATATTACAATACTATACATTTTTTTAAAATAAAGTGAACACATCAAAACAAAAATAAAAAAAAAATAGTTGTGTGGTGGTGCGTGTGTGGATAATTCTTTGGATACTTAGACAATAAGGAAACGTTCAGTTTTCTTAGTATACTTATAGTCATTGTGTAAAACAATTTCATATTGATCAAACGTAAGCTTGTCACTTAAACCAAGGAGAAGATTCAAGTCTATTCTACAATATACCTGTACCCAGTTTAGATTATTTTTTAATACTTCTCTTGCCTCAAAATAAAGAGAACATGCAAGAAAATAATGGGGTGAGGACTCTTATGGATGACCACATCGACATGAGGGATTTTGGATAATATTCGCTTTATAGAGATCACTATTTAAAAAGGATGCCATACATCGCAACTGAGTTAATATTATATTCAATTTCCTGGGACCTATCGAGATATGTTTTGGTACAGTTAATATATCATAGGTACTTTTTAGATGAGTTTTAAATTTAGATTTAATTTTCCTTATATTCAAGTATATATTGTTCCATTGCCGAATAGTTGACGGGAAAAATATTTCGCTAGTTAAAGATAATCTACAAAAGGGGGGTGATATCGTTACCGTTCCGCAGAGGATACGCAGTTGTTGACTGAATACTCGGTGGCATCAGTACATTCAAATAATCTGGGGCAGTGTCATTGTAAATCGAATGCAACAGTTGTAATTTTTTTCTTCGTTCCCTTCTAGCACTTAATTTTTCCCAACCTATTTCTTTGTAAACTAAATCTGATTTGGTAAAAACGAGTAAACCAGTTATTAAATGTACAGCTTCCTAATGCAAATTGTTTCTAATTTATTTGCATTTACAATACCACAGTTGTTCCACAAATCTGATGCGTATTCAAACAGTGGTCGTATTTCTAAATTATTTCGAGACAATGTATAGCTAAGCTTACGAAAGACAAGACACTTGATACAATATATATTTGCAATATGCACATTCCACTTGACGTCATTGCTAGATGTTACGCCTAAATGTTATTTCACTAAGAAGAATGGACTCCCCATTTAACAGAAAGGTAAGATCATTAAGGATATTGGTTTTTGTAAACATCATGATTTCTGCTTTGCTCGGATTAAAGTACATAAGCCATTTATTTGACCATTCATCCAGTTTCTCTAAATCATGGTCAGTAACGTATTTGATTTGTTGAACATCACAGCTAGAGTAAACGAATGAAGTATCATCAGCAAAAAGCCTACAAAGTGAGATAAGATCGTTTGCAATGTCATTTATGTATACAATAAAAAGACAGAGCTTTGCGAGAGGAAAATACTCCTTAGTTTTGAACAAACTTTTGTTAAATTACGATATTACAAGTTTTCAAAGAAAATTGGTTTTCGAGCCGGCACCGAAGTACTGGCTACTGGATTGGTGAGTACTCTCGGGGACTAAAAGTTCACCAGCAGAGGCCCAGTGTAAATAGATAACAAAATACCAAAGTTTCTGTAAATTTAGTTTCTGCATATGCGCATTTCGACAACTTTTTTAAAAAGGCATAACAGGAAACATCCAAATTGAGTGAGAATTAAAATCACATGCCACAACCTGCCAAGGAACTACAAAGGAAAAAAAAACACATATGAGGCGAAAGACAAAGGTCAACCACAATAGGACTTGGGGACAGCCGGACTTGGTACCGGCACCAAAAAAAGGCCAGCGGTAGGGTTAAACAGCGTCATGAGTACACACCCCCCTTTTCATCTGTCGCGTTTCCCATATAGTACATGTATAATAAACATACGAATAAAACCCAATACAGGTAAACTACTAACTCCATGACCACAATCTTGAGAGGAAAGAGAATTACAATACGTAGTTTTGAAAGATGGGTCAAGGGTTGGTCACCGCTAAACTGCCAACTAGCCTAAGGAGCCTATTCTGCTAGTAAAACACTTTCGCATTACGGAAGAAAAATCAAACTAAAATCTTCCGGAAGGGTTTGGTCAAAAGTCATCATAATTATATTTCAGTAGACATCGGCAATATCAATGAAAGGTCAGTATATGTGTAAAACTTTCAGGTAACTAGATCTTAAGGCTTATTGAACAGATGCAAGCAGAGTATTTTGTCGATATCCCATATTACCTAAAGAATGCAAGTTACGTCCCAGCTTTGCTCGATCTTTTTAGTTTCTTGCTTTTTAACAACATTTCCGTAAAAACAAGGATTACAAATGCCCATAGCAATAAGCTGTTTGCAGGTAACGCCATAGTTCACATCTGCTATAAAAGGTCTAAAAGCTTTGCTCTGGTTACTAAATCCCATTATGAAAACGTTTCCGTTTGATGTGTTGTATATATATTATTTATGTATTGACGAATTTAATAATAAATATATTTACATTAAACTGCGAAAATATATTCTCAATAACTTATGAAATCTGTAAACCTGTTGTACAAGTTTGGCTGTGAAAGTAAAGTAACGTTCTTTACAATAGTCAAGAGTAGAACAAACGCGTGCGATTCATACTAGTTGAGAAATATACATCCCGTAGGATGGAGCTAGAGGAATGTCGCAGTGAAGAAAGGGAAATTTTTAATATTGAACTCAAAATCATCCCATTAATCATATATTTCAGTTTTTATCTTAAGATCTATAGATTCAATAATGATAGTTAAATCTAGAAAAGGGCAGTATTACAAGTCATTGTTAACTTTATTTAATTTCAGGCTTGTAGGTAAAAGAGTCGAATTGCAATTAGAAACACAGGCGCAAGACAACTTGTAAATTGTCAACCGCAATAGTCATGAATTGGTAAAGGCATTTCAAAAAAAAAAAATGGTGGGTTAAGCTGGTTTTAAGGCGCTAAACCCCCATTGCGGTAGTGTCATGAAGCAACTGAACAGCACGTCCTGTTGATAGGGGTATGACACTTCCTGTTGAAAAGGTCGTGGCAGTGAAGAGAAATGTTCATCTAACTAAAAAATGAATCACAGTTTGAAACGAAACTTAGTTTTTTTCACAAAGTACTTGTTATTTATTAAATAAGTTCATATAAGAATGGTCGTATAAGACGGATTTTTTTTATTGATAAGGCGATCACGGAAATAACTATGTCTAATAAGAAAGTTTGTATAATTTGTGCTAGCTCTCACATAACTAATCAACTAGTAGCTGTGAAACATACACTCCATAAGCATTAGAAGTTTGAATGTGTCTGTCTATGATAGTAAATTGATAATTTTGAAATTGAATTCGTCCCTTTGTCGAACTGTTTAGTACTGAGATGATCATTTTCGTCAAATTCGAGATGTAAGACAAAAGTAGATGTTGATCTATTGGTTTCTGTTGTTCCCTTGAACTCTTTTTCGGGAGAATACATTGATGGGATCAATTTAGCAAACGATTCGTTATTAATGGGCAAGAACATTATCAATATTTGAAGATCTGGCATCTTTAATTTTACAACCTTTACAAGTCCCTGAAGAAATTAATTCAAAATTTTCAAAGAATTTGCTATTAGATATGTGTTCCTATCGTTGTCCATGTTTGTCTTTTGTCATTTAATTGTTTTTTTCGTGCGGTTCCCTGGTGGATTGTGGCATGTGATTGTGGTTTACGACCATTGTAGGTGTTTCCTGTTATCTTTCTTATATTAATGTGAGAAAATTTGAAGAAAAAAGCACAAAAATAAACAATTGAAAAAAATAACGGAAGGAAAAACACTAATCTACGATATATGATGCTAGTTCTAGTTAACAATTACAATGAACAATAAATGTATAGAAAATTAGAATTGATACCTGAACCAGATAAGAAGTTATATAAGTGCGTCATTTCATAACTTGTAAAAGTAATTCCAAAGAAATTCACAATATTTTGTAGCATTAAACTACTTTTGACTTACCGCCCTTTGGCCGTTCTTTGTGATATATTATTTTATTTTTCACCTGAGCTGTATTATTGATTCCAAAGCTTCAGAAGACTGCTATTTTATTTACATCAAAAAAATCAAATCAAATGTTTAATTTCAAATAGACCAAATATAACTAAAGTATATTAAGCCAAACTTTGCAGGAAGTGCTCGAGGAGAATTGTTGTTTTTTATCATTCTGTTGAAGCAGCGATATAGGCTAGCCTTTTTTAACTTAAAGTTAACAAAACCTGTGTCGTGATGTCCTGTAATTGTATTTAAGACATGCAGAGCGATATTCTGGATACGAACTTCAATTAATCGATATTATTATTTATTGGAAGCAATATCCAATTCTAAGTTATGCAGAAACCTACCCGGGATCTGAACATTTCAAATTCCAACTGTGTGACCTTCAAATTGTCGATTGATATAAAGAAAGGTAGAGCAAAGATTTACACCATGACCATGCAGCAAGGAAAGGGATGGTAAAATTGACAACAAGTGCATGTTTACTGGTCAATAAACTAATTTTAATTCAAGCCAAATTATATTCTCCAATATCGTAATTTAGTTGTTTATAAGGGATTTAATGTAGTAGCCTATTGTGAATACTCAGGTTGACACCCAACTTCAAAGCATTAGGAGGACACATATTATATAAGTAGTATATAAAGGTTTTTGCGGGTGATTTGATGAGGGTAATCATGAGACAAATAAAAAAATGTACCAAAAAGAGATCGAACTAACGTACTTAAGTCAATTCAATCGAGAAACGAAGAGATAATCGTCACCTTTGACCGTAAGGAGACAAAAAGCCAACAAGGCGACAAGACGTAGGGAGCTCCTGTAATTTCTAGCATTTCTTCGTGCTTTCGATTTTTTTTTTGCCACACACAGAATTGTTAGTTCAATCTTTGTTCTGTTCCTTGCAGTGCGTATTCCTTTCCATTATTCAGGTCTGAACAGGATTTATTTCGACTTCTTCTCCAATACTAAGCGCATTATAAATATGAAGGTTACTCTCTTACTGAAGTCGGTGCTTTGGGATTCAAAACTCAATTCAAAACTCTATTTTCGTATCTTCTTTCATTTCCGCATCGAAGATAACTTTTTCGTTTTTACGGTGGAGGGGGGATTACCTGTATTCTTCTCACCACATCAGCAATTATTCATACTTGCAGACTCGAATACTTTTATTGTGTGTTCCTTTCTGTTTTCGGTGTTGGTGGTAGGGTAAATGATGTGATGACTGTTTTGGTGAAAATGACACGTTGACTCAAATTTTTCGTGATAAAGGTGGCTGTTTGCATGTTACTGATACTTAAAACAGGTCTTAGAAAATGCTCGTTGATGATTAATGTCAACCAAAACTAACATATTTTAACAGTTGTTTCGAACCCGAGATTTAGTCAATCAAAAGTTTCATTTCTATTTCTTCATTGTCCCTGCTGACAAAGCTTCTATAACATACTGTTCATGTGAAAGAAACACTATGTCGACTGCCTTGTGAAGGAGATGGGCATTGACATATACCTGCTACAATATCGAGGGATGAAATTGTTAAAAATCACACATCAATTTTAGAATCATTTTGAATCAAAGCTAATGATGAAAACAATCAACTCCTTTGCATCTACTGGGTACCAAAACTTCATAAGAATCCTTAAAAACAGAGATTCATTGCCGGGTCGTCCAGATACACCACTAAACCTCTTCCACAGCTCCTCACTACTTTGTTGGCCGCAGTCATAGATTGCCTGAAAAATTAATGTGATAAAGCTTACTCCGCGAGCGGCGTGAATCTGTTGTGGATTCTAAATCCAAAGATCTCCTTGAACAGCTATCCTCTACCAGTCTTACCCTTGCCGTAGCACTCGCACTTTTGACTTTTCTACTCTTTATACAACTCTGCCATACAATAAATTGAAAACACTAATTGTAGATTTAATACATCAGCGTTTCTGCAACCAAAATGGAGAACGCAGAAGTAGGGAAAGACAAAACATATTTTGTTAAGAACCACACTGATTCAAATAAGTACACTCAGACTGACGTAATCAAAATGTAAGAATTCTTTATCGACAATATTTTTGTCGAATTCCGGGGTCGCGTTTTACAACAGACAAAGGGGATTCCTATGGGAACTAACTGTGCAACACTTTGATCTGACCTTTTTCCTTTACTTGTTTGAGGCCAAGTTTTTATAAGGGCTTACAAAAAGAAAACAAAAATATTTAGCCCAGTCCTTTAACTTCAGCTTCCGCTACATAGGCGATGTACTTTCTCTTAATAATACTAAGTTTTAGGAATATTTACATCAGATATATCCCAATGAGCTTGAAATTAAAGAAACAACTGATACACCTACTTCGGCTTCGTACCTGGATCTTTTGTTGTATATTGACGAAGATGGATGTTTGAAATCTAAGCTATACGACAAGCGTGATTATTTAATTTCCAAATCGTGAACTTTTCCTCTCTAAGCAGCAATATACCTACCTCTCCAGCCTATGGAGTTTACATTTCACAGTTGATTCGTTACTGCCAAGCGTGTAGTTTGTACAGTGATTTTTTAACAGAACATCAATACTGTCCCAAAAGCTGCTTAGTCAGGGATTTGTTCAACCATTGTTAATTTCATCACTCAAGAAATTCCATGACCGTCAAAATAACATCATTGAAAGATATGACGTGTCAGTATCCCAAATGAAAGCGGACATTCTCAGGTAGATTCACGTCTTCCCGGATTTGACTACCGATTTTGACATTTCCTAGATTGACTTAGTTACAGTGTGACGGATGTTGTTAACTGAGCAGGGCATGCGTACCCTTCCGGAGCACCTGATTTCACTCTCAGTTTCACTGGAGTTCACACTGTGAGTGCCTTTTTTTAATGTTGAGTTTTCTATTTCCGTGCTTTGTATCTGTCTTACGTCATTTTTTTTTATGTTTAATATCATTGTTTTCTGTGTTCTCGTTTGCGCCATGTCTTTACACTTCGATATTTGTAAATTCCATTCCTTTGTTCCTTTGGTATTCTACTACAATTGTTTCAAGCCTTTATCCTTAGACAATAACACCCAACTCTAGGTCTATGTTAACCCAAAACTATTTCTTGCCAGTGTCATCGACACTTGAGTCATATGTTAGACCATAGTATTTCCCAAAATTCTGTTCTATTAAACTGTAAACGAGTTTTCTATCATGTGTCGTAATTTGAAACGAAGTAATTGTTTTTGTCGTATAAAATTGTATAGTTTGTTTGTTTCTGCATTTTATTTATCATCATTAGACAATCATCGAGTAGGTTCAGTAGTCCATTTTTCATATTGACTTGTAAAGGCAGGTCCTTTCTCTTCAAATAAAGTCAAATTGTGAGCAATCTCACTGTGTCTAACCCACGTACAGTTGATTTCTTAAGTTGCGCGTTCAAGCACTACATGTACAGGACGATATATGAGAGGTGGCGTAAATATCTTTGAATTACAGCCTGATATATGGCTTAAACGTGATGATAGGGATATGTTGTCTCAGCCAATGTACTTAATATTCTATATACAAATTTAACTTTACAGTTACACTATTTGGTTTGATATAATTACATGAACGCATCTCTGTTTTCAAATTTTGGATTCAAATAAGACGTATAACATGCATGTGTTAGCGTGTATGCAAGGAGGTAACCTGCATAAATCAAATACTAAACACTTCTCCTAAAATCTATCAAATTTTGCGAAACATTATGCGATATAAAAGAAAACCTGTATTTTGCTTTCTTTGACATTGAAAGGGACGTTGCATGCCAAATGAATGAAGAGTTGTGTGTTTTAGCATTTAAATTGAACGGTGCTTTGACATTTATTTCTATTTCATTCAAGTTTTCCAGTTCGAAGTTAAGTGGTTAAATGATAAATTCACCAGATTAAACAATTTATATGCCTAATGGCCCTAAATAAAACGTCCAATCAGCACACAGTTATTATATTTTCTTTTATAGTTCTGAACATAGCAATATACGTGTTCATAAATGTAAGTTGTCTATTGTAGGTTGCTATTGGTTTAACTTAAGAGTAAAAAAGATTAATTGCGTTGCATTTATTGGCAGACAAATTAAGGATGTAGACTCCTGAGGTTTCAGTCTCGTATAAATCTCCTTACGAATTATTCTTAAAACTTGTCTTTTGATTGAAATTTTTTTATTAATTTATGTTTTATTATGATTTCCAAAATTGTGTAAAAAAAATTATGTACCTACAACGAAGTTAAGTGGTTAAATGATAAATTCAACAGATTAAACAATTTATATGCCCAATGGCCCTAAATAAAACGTCCAATCAGCACACAGTTATTCTATTTTCAGCGTTTTAAAGGAAGGTCTTACCTCGAAAATACTTTGCCATGAATCCAGCAAAGCACACATTAAAATTAATAACCACATAAAATAAAATTTCAATATCAAATCATTAACATCAATACTCGTCGCATGTTACATGATTGGGGTCTTTGGAAAACTCATTAAATGTTTTTCTTAGAAACTGTAAGGGGTAAATCACGTGACAATGATCTTTGGGTGGTCCTCTTACAATCACTGAATGTCATATTAGAATCGAAAAAAAATTATTGCCGAATTTGGTTTGTTTTTGATTTTTGCTTTGTGGCTTTGGTTAGTCCTTTCAAGTTTCCACTTCTCCCATCGGACACTACAATAACATATCGTGAATTCTCTGTGGCACTTATTGGAAAATCAACAATCTAAGTTGGCAACAATGGTTCTTGAATGGTTCACTTAAACATTTGGCCAACAAATTAGGCGTAAATCCGAACATTGAAGCCAGCAAATGACATAGGCATAGGAAATAATCTGAAAGATCTGAAATCTGGTAGTTGCACGATGTATAAGGAATAGTAACAACTGAATACAAAACAACGTTTTTATACCTCCGAAAACGATGTTTTAGGAATCATCTTGTCCGTCAATCAGTAAAATTTCGAAAGATGTTCTATCAATAAAATCAAAATAATCATATCAATTTGTTTTCCTGATAGAAATGTTCTTTTATAGTTCTGAACATAGCAATATACGTGTTCATAAATGTACATGTAGGTTCTCTATTGTAGGTTGCTATTGGTTTAACTTAATAGTAAAAAAGATTAATTGCGTTGCATTTATTTAGCAGACAAATTAAGGGTGTAGACTCCTGAGGATTCAGTTTCGTATAAATCTCGTTTATGAATTATTCTTAAAACTTGCCTTTTGATTGAAATTTTTTTTATTGATTTATGTTTTATTATGAACGTCCAAAATTGTGTAAAAAAATATGTACCTACAATCAGTAGTTTTCGAGAAATGAAACTTTTTAATTTTTGACCAAAATTGACAATTGATCTCAGTAAGAATTTTGATTATTTTGGGTCAGGGGTACTTTAAACCATTTTTTTTCGCTAACGATTTATTTTCGCTATCTTGGCGAGCGGGAAAATATCGCGAAAATAAATCGCCGCGAATATTTACTTCCCTCATACAAATATATGATCATAAACCGAAAATCGCGAAAATTAGTTGCCGCGAAATTGACCAGGAGGAACAAAAGGCGAAATAAAGTGGCCGCGAAAATAAGTTGGTTTACAGTAATTAAAATTATTTTTCAAGAAAAGTATTCATCTTATTCATATGATTTCTTAAAGATATAATTGTCTTACTACAATGTACATGTATATGGTAAAAACATGTAGAATTTTGACCGTTTTTATTGATTGAAAAATTGAAAAATTTTGTTTTTTACAGAGTTTACGATGTCTCGAATTTGACCAAAAAAGCAACATTTTCTTTCAAAACTTTCTTATATCATTACCGACCTATGCTTTGTATTACTGATATTTCTTTATATTAACAAGATCTAACAATCTGAAAACTTTGACAGAAAATTTGATTATGGAAAATAATATTTTTACCAAAAATGCCCAAAAATAAGGGAAAATTGGTGAAATTTGCACAAAAACACCACCAAAAATAGTGTTTTTCAGATGATGACAGCACAAAAGATGCACACTGACATATGGTTTTCTCTTTAAAATGACTTTTGAGGGGTGTTCGTATTTTTGAAAATATAGGTTTCGGGAAAACTTGATGGAGGAAAATTTTGACCCCTCAGGAAATACATCCTTAAGAGGACTTGTACATGATTTCATGGAAAATAAGACTTTTCTTGCTTATTTTTCGCAAGATTTGTCGTACTGTGTGACAAATTTCCATTATTTTTAATCAGTTCGCCTCATTATTTAAATTCATATAATAGGGAAATGAAAACTATAGCATCATCCATTTTCAAACATGCCGATGTTGCCAGATACTTGTTCTCCATTCATAACAAGCATGTCGTTGTTCCAGCAAATAATGCCCCTAATAACATCATTTTCATTTGTTAAAATCATTACATCAATTGTTTAAAGAAAGAACTAAGCAGTGGTAATACCCAGGTCTATCCAGCTACTACTCTGTCTAAGGAGGAGTAAATCTGTTTTGCTTTCCTTTGAGATTTCACCCAAATATAAGGACATCAATCTCCCCTCCTTGTACTGGGTACCACAATTACACAAATGCAAATACAAACAATGGTACATCTCTGGATCTGCAAAATGTTCTACAAAACCTATTTTTTTAGATGTTAACATCCAACCTGACAGCTGTAATGGAGGGATTTCAAAAATATTGTAATACTAGCTTTTCAGGAAGTGGTGTAAATGAAATGTGGATATTGAAAAACAATAAAGGATATGCTTGACATCTTAAAATCGAGATCATTGCCACACTGTAACAATATTAAAACTTTTGACTTCTCTGCACTTTATACTACAATTCCTATGAACAACTGAAATAACGCCGTAAGAACGGCGAACCAAGATATAAGAACATTTTTATAGGCAGAGAACAAGAATACTTTGTGAAATACGACTCCAAATCACAGAATAAAAACTGAGGAAGAAGTGATTGAAATGTTGAGTTTCTGATCGACAATATATTTGTCCAGTTTGGAGGACTTTCAACAAGCTGAATTCCAATGGGCACAAACTGTGCAATTGTTTAAGCCAATCTGTTTCTCCAATCATATGAGGCTGAACTCATCGAAGTGCTTTTAAAAAAAAGAGATAAAAAATTGACCTAGTCCTTTAATTTCAGCTTCCGTTATATATATGATATTTTATCACTAAACAACTCGCGCTTTGGTGATTTTTCTTCATCTTATCTATCCGAAAGAGCTCGGAATTATTGATTCTTCAGATACTTCCACATATGCCTCTTTCCTTGACCTTCATCTTTCTGACAACAGAGGTACACTACAAACTAGAATGTATGACAAACGCGATGACATCACTTTTCCAATAGGCAACTTCCCTTTTCCATGTAGCAAAATTACAAAAGCACAGACTTGTGGAGTTAACATCTCCCACCTCATTCGCTACTCAAGGGCCTGTGGTCGATTCTGTGATGCCCTTGAAAGAGCATGGTTGCTTACAAATAGGCTACTTTAGTAAGTTTACCCATAACTTGAAGTCATCACTACAGAAGTTTTACGGTCGACATCACGATATTATGGACCGCTATGTTATATCTTTTTCCTAGATGATAACAGATTACTCTACCGGTCCACCTGATTTCACCCATGGTTTTTTAGGGTCCGTGTTGTTCATTTTTGTATATGTGTGTGTCTTGATTTTTCTTTTCTGTGACGTGCTCATGTCATGTCTTTGTTTTTGTTTTTTTTTGTTTGTTTTTTTTTGTTTGTTTTTTTTTTTTCGATGTAACCATTGTCCTTGGATTGTTCGTTTTAGACTGACGGGTCGGTTCTCACTAACTTTCTTGATTTAAAAAAACAGTTTTTTTGTACTCCAGATGTTACCCTTATAAACCCTCCTTCAGCTATATGGACAATGCATTTTTTGGTTTCAGGTATTTGACCCTACTTGTGACAATCTATTTTACTCATCTTACTACAAGTAATGAGATAATAACAAGTTTTCTTGATTTTTCTCAAAAAATATTTGTGTGTCCTTTGAGGTAAACACCAATACAACTGTATGAAAATAAAAATTTTTTGATTCAGATATTTGACCCTACTTGTGACCATTCATTCACTAATCTCATCAAAAGGAATCAGAAAAATTACCCCGAAGTTAATTGTAATACAGCTGTGTGAAGAATAAACCTTTTTTGGTTCACATATTAGACCCTATACTTGTGACCACTAGTTTTACTCATCTCTCTACAAGGGATCAGAAACTTTACTTTTTTACTTGACCTTTTCGTACTTAGCGGGGTGAAATCTTATATTTAATGAATGGAAATATATGAAGGATAAGCTTTTTATTTCAGATAATTGCACCAGCAGATCCAGCCTGAGAAAAAATAGGGGTTCCGATGGGCTTCAAAATAAGAGGGGTCCAGCAGGTTTTTTTTTACTATTTTGGTCAATTTTTACCTAAACTCTGCACGAAATTTAAAGAATTCTAGAAAAGGGGGTTTCAAGCCGAAGAACTCTCCCGTTAGATTCGATAATGATTTGAGCCCGCAATTTACCTTTCATTTAAAAAAATAATTATAGAGAAATATTCAATATACATTTTACATTTATTTTTCAAAGCATGTATATTTACGTTCACATATTTGGTAAATAAAAGGGTTTAAGTTATGAGTCCTTGATCTGTAATAATGGCTTTCGGATGTTTTATTGGCCCTAGACGTTGCCTCGTGCCATTGCAGCTATTATCAGGTCACTATTACAGACCTAGAACACATATAAGGGTCATTATGAAAATATCCATTTATTTATACTATAATAATCCTAAGTGTTTTTATCTATATTACACTATAAATATTAAAATATTATTATATTCATATTTTTGTCAAAGATATATGAATATGCAATGTTGAGATATAAAGTCGAACAAAAACTTGGATGGAAGCAGGTCAAAAGCCGGAAGTGTAGGTCAAGCTGACCTTATCTCTGAAGATGTTAATTTATCATCATTCATTGCATGGCTATGTAAAAATTTAGATAACCCTTCAATATACATCAACTAATGAAATTGACTTAGACGTAAGCGTAGATTAATAAGTGCAAAAATTGTAGGTCACAGTGCCGTACTTGTTTGGCTCTCTCAAAATAATTGAGATCCGTCCTAATCATAATCAGGCTATTCTTTTTTGTACCGTGAGATTTTTTTACTCTTATTCAAGTAATGTGTTTGCTCTATTACATCAAAATTTCGATGTAGATAGCTATTTAGATACAGTTTATAAATGGATATCACAATATGTAGCCCATGTAATTGTAAGTTTTAGTTATTTACAATGTTTCATACTTTAAACATTTTGTCGAACGAACCTTAAGTTACAACGCTCCGTTCAACTTATTTAAATTCAAATGCATTGTCATCGCATACGTTCAATACAAAATTTTAGTGGCCGATATTTAACTGTTTATTTTGCTCTTTTAAAGACTTTGAAATGTTAAAAAAGAAGTTATAATTGTATAATGGATGTAGATATGTAAGATAATAAGTTTAAATTTGTGTTCAGTCTTGCCCACGAACTTGATGACAGGTGAATGCGTTTTCTTAATTTCTCATGTGTTTTAACTGAAACATTAGCGAGGTGAAGTTAGATGTTAACTATTGTTTATGTAGAGTTAATTTCTTTATATTTTAATAATAAAACATCTTTACTGCTGTAGTAAGTCGGCGTCGAATGTCAACTGTCTAAATTGTTATACTTCCTGACCGCTTCGATACGCACAACTTCCGAAATAGATTGAACGTGGGTTAGATACAGTGAATCTAGAAAAGTTTATTATGCATCATGTGTTTTTAAATGCCAATATCAGATTTCATTATCATGGATTACCTTTTTTCTCGCAGATGTACATGTAGTTGCGCTCTCTCCAAGCCTTATTCCTAAAGCAAGGATGTGTCGTTTTTATATTGTCACAGTCTGGTGGTATTTTCTTAGTGTCAAATGTTGATAAATTTGATATTTTTTTTTTACATATAGCAACTAAATTATAAACTTTCGATATTCAATTTGAATAAGGTTCGTTACAGAAAGGGTGATAGCTGTTACTTCAGATTTGTGTACTTATGAAGATTTATTTACATACGAAATTTACCGAATAAGAATGTTTGTGTAGCTCTTGTACATGGAGAACAACAAAATGAAAATATGAAATAAAATTAAAATCTAAAATATATATATATACAAAAAGAAGAGGCCCACTTTGATGGATTTTGCGATGTCAATACTTTTAAAAGATAATTATTATCACTTTTGGCATTAGGAAATGAACATTACTAATATTTTTGGGGTCATTTTTAGGCATCTTTTAATTAATGTTTTAAATGTGAATGAATTGCTGTGTTTTTATTAATTTATTTATTTATTATTTTTATTTTATTTCATTTCAGATTCAGATTTTGTTTTCCGATGTATGTTACATATGCTGGTTATCTAACCATACGTGCGTTCTCGTTGACATTTGTTTTATATATTGAACAACAATTATCGGTGACGAGGCAAAAACGTTAAAATAAATATATGTGATTAGTCCTAAAACATAAAAACATTGATTAACATGATAATTGCAACTACTGCAGTTTTGCATTCCAGAACTTCGGTATTTTGTTATCTCAATTGTTTAGATTTGTTGCATGACTAAGGAAGTAACACTCGATAGGACACTAAGTCAAGACAAGATTCTAGAAAAAAAATGTGAATAAGCAGATACAACCACTGGTTTGGAAATTTGAAAAGATTAACTTCCTTCCCCAAGTACAAAATGTAACTCTTTAAACGTCTGCAGGAGTTCAATTGTATACATTTGTCATCAATTTTTATGCTACAGCTTGTAATTGCGTCATGTGTGTTTTATTTGTATGAAGTGGGATTCCATTTCAATCATTTAACTTAATTTAGTTTGAGAAATAAGAAAAGGTGACTTGGTTGGTTTTTGACAACTGTGAAAAATACATGTAGACGGCAGTGGCGAATCCTAGGGTCGAGTTTCTATGTTTTATTTTATTTTTTATTTTTTATAAGGATACAAAGCCGTCATTTCATTCTGTTACAAGTGGTGTAAAAGAGAAAATGCGGATAAAAAGTCATTAGACACTTTCATTAACAGATTACCATTCCTGCGATTTCAAAATTTGACGGAAGTTAAAAGATTTGGAAAAAAAGTATACTTGTATATTTGTTCCGGCAGATAAAGCAGCCAATAATGTGGTCGTTGTTTGATGTAAGTATTACATCGAGGTGCCTCGGAATGAAATTACCAATTCTAGTACAGTCAACAGAAACACAAACTAGAAAAACTGTGAGCAAAGCTCACTAATAAATACCCCCACAACCCGATTTGATTCCAGAAATTATAAAATCAATCAAATCAAATTCTGAAATAGGAGGTGCACATCTACATTATGCCATTAACACTGTGCTAAAGTTTCGTGAAAATCTATTCAGTGGTTCAAGAGGAGTAGCGGATAAGAGATGGGTACCACCTAGTAATGTAATGGGCAAGTCAAGGTTTGGTATGGGAAACTCCAAAAATCAATCAAATCAAATTCTGAAATAGGAGGTGCACATCTACATTACGTCATAAAGACTGTGTGAAAGTTGCATGAAAATCTATTCAGTGGTTCAGGAGGAGTAGCGGATAAGAGATGGGTACCCCTTGTAATGTAAAGGCTAAGTCCATGTTTTGCTTTGGGAGACCCCAAAAATCAATCAAATTAAATTCTGAAATAGGAGGTGCACATCTACATTATGTCATAAAGACTGCGTTAAATATTCATGAAAATCTGTTCACTGGTTTAGAAGGAGCAGCGGATAAGAGATGAGTACCCTTTGGTGTAACGGACGGACGGACGGACAGACGGAAGGACGGACGGACGGACGAAAAGACAGACGGACAGACGGAAGGACGGACGGATGGACAACCCAATCACTATATACCCCCACTTTTCAAGTGGGGGTATAAAGGAAAACTATGAGCAAAGCTCACTAATAAATACCCCCACACCCCCCTTCGATTCCAGAAATTAAAAATCATTCAAATCAAATTTTGAAATAGGAGGTGCACATCTTCATAATGTCATAAACACTGTGTTAAAGTTTCATGAAAATCTATTCAGAGGTTCAGTGGGAGGAGCGGATAAGAGATGGGTACCCACTATCAATGTAATGGCTAAGTCTATGTTTTGCAATAGGAAACCCAAAAAATCGATCAAATGAAATTCTGAAATAGGAGGTGCACATCTACATTATGTCATAAAGATTGTGTTAAAGTTTCATGAACATCTTTTCACTGGTTCAGGAGGAGTAACGGATAAGAGATGAGTACGCTTTGGTGTAACGGGCGGACGGACGGACGGAAAGACGGACGGACGGACGGACGGACAAATTCATTACTATATACCCCCATTTTTCAAGTGAATGATAGCTACAGCTGAACTAAAAGCAACTTATAATTATAGAACCATTCCTACTACGTATTGGCTTCCTAAACTTCACAAAAATCCTTTCAATTTCGTTTTATTTCCGCATCAAATAAATCTTTAACTACACACATTTCTGTTTTATTGACCAGTACACTTACTACAATACAAAATCTCGTCATCAATTTTAGCAACAACATCATGAATACAGTGGAATTAACTACTTTTCAGGGGTTGAAAATTCGGTAGAAGTTTTGGAAAGACTTCGATCTGTTAATGAAGCATACACCTTCGTCGATAACTATGATTTTTATAACCTTTATACTACATTACTGCATACACTCATCAAAGAGAAATTTTCGCATTTGATCAAATGGTCCTTCAAAAATCAGGATGTACTTACATTTGTTGCAAAACATTTAAATCATTTTTCAGTGACGACAAGCTTGACGAATATACAAACTGGACTTGTCAGGATATGATAAAAGTATCAAATTTTCTTCTTGATAATATTTTTGTTCGTTTCGGTGATACAGATTATCGGCAACAAATAAGTATTCTTATGGGTACCAACTGTGCACCTCTCATTGCAGATTTATTTCTTTATTTCTACAAATGTATGAGTCATAATTCATGGCAAAAATTCAAAAAGACCCTTCTAAACAGCATTTAGTGGATATTTTAAACAATACATATACATATTTGGACGATATTTTGGTTTTACATAATCATGAATTTTCTAATCTAAATTTACAGATTAAATTTATCCTGCCGAACTTACTTCAAATAAATCCAATAGCAGCAGTGATCACACTTCTTTTCTCGATCTTGATACATCAATAAATTAAGGAAAGTTAAGCACTAAAGTTTATGATGAAATGGATGATTTCTCCTTCCCTATAGTCAATTTTCCCCATCTCGACGGCGATGTTCCGTTAGCTCCTTCTTACGAGTCATCATTACACAACTTGTTCGATGTGCACGAGTATGTAGTGATGTTTCAGACTTCAGCGATCGAAATTTTTATCTCACTTAAAAACTTCTACATCAAGGGTTTAGATATCATAAATTTATAAAACAAATCTCTAAATTTTATTATAGATACGTTGACTTCTTAAAAAAAATTGGTTCTACATGCAAGGCTCTTATACAACAGGGCATTTCACATCCAAACTTCTATGAAAATATCATTTACAAAGCGCATAAATTCAAAAATTGTTCTTTCAAACTTATTAATCCGTTGAACAAACTTGTTCATTAAGGATATAAATACAGCATTGTTGTTAAATCTTTACTTCTGGTTTTTGTTGGCAAAATAATGAAGCTTTAAACAATTTTTCATATTGGCAGTATTTGGCATTGCACAATATCATGTTCTTCTTTCATAATCGATGATGTCGTTATACGAAATCAATTTAGAAGTATTTCAATTGAACTTTCATATGTAAGAAGGCTCGGTATCATAGTCAACGGAAAATATCTCTTTAGCTATCTGTTAGTAACTGCGAGGTTTGGTCCGGACAGTACCCGTGTGTATTGTCTTCATGTTATATGTACTTCATTGTTAGGGTACTCGTCTTGATAAGTTGGACTTTTTCTAGTCTGATTTTAACTGTCAGTCATTTCGTGTATTTATTTTTTAGCCATTCATTACACATAAATGGGGGGGAGGTGTGTCTTTGGATCCAAGAAAACGAGATTAACCCCACTGCAATTTTTGCGCCTTTTCCCAAGTCAGGAATATGTTGGTCATTGGCTTGTCCTAGTTTTCATATAAAATTGTAGTTTCTTGATATCCGAGTTATTGGATGTGGTTAGTTTCCATTGGTTTATTCACTTTTTTACCTCTTTGGGGGGCCATTTGGGGCTTGCTATATGGTGTGAGGTTCCTCCCTGTGTTTGAAGACCGTACGGTGACCCCTAGATGCTTTGTTTTGGGTCCTTTTGGCCTGGATATGGGATGTTGTCTCCTTGATATGTACATTGTACCCCATTTCCTTTCTTTTTTATATTAATGTACATGTAAGGTCAAATAAAATTGCCATCGTCAGCTAACCAAGTTCATTATTGCTACAAAGAAATATTTCTGTATTGATCATATCTCAATAAGTTACATATAGAATATATTCGACACAATACATTACATTGAAAAATTACAAATAGAAAGAAAGATACAGATGTATCATACATCACTATATAGATGACTTCCAACAACGAAAAACATCTTGAAAGAAGAACTACACATCATAAAGCTGATGGGGTCCGTATAAATGGTACATGTATCCTATACCCAAGTCGCGTATGCAAAAAATGACAATTAATGAAAATGTGTATTGGAATGAAACCCGATATTGTTTTCTTAAATTATAGCGTTATAAGACAAACCTTAAAATGTATGTTTGCTGTAATCGACCAACACATATTTTATTTTTTTTATTTAAAAAAATATTTGTAGCACATTCTCTTTTAAAAATTAAACTCCTTAATTCTTAAATATCTTTCAGAAAAATAATTTACTTACCTTCCTACTCACATTCTCAATTGTTAGTCGTTAAAGAGTAAACATTTGTTACGGATGGCTATATGTGGTATGGTATTATTCCGTCATTTTGATTTCATGTTTTGATAGGTTTTTTTATTACAAAAATATACAAAGATTTTCAAATTTGGACAAATCTTCAAAATATGATACTTAAACCACAAAAAGCTTAGTCTAGCTTTCATTTCAGACGATAAGTACAGAATAGTATTTATACTGAAAAATTCTTTGAAATGAAAATGTAAACAAAGGAGGTAAATAAATTTCAAAAAATATTTCCCCCCCCCCAAAAAAAATCAATACGAAATTTTGACTTTGTGTAGTAATAACATAATTATATCTGTGCCCCCTATTTTCTTTTTGTTTTAGAAAGTTCAATGCAGGGACTAGCAATATATAAAATGAATCAAAATTCTCATGGATGTAACATGGATAATTAAACATCTAAATCAACTAAAAATGAAAATTTTCGGTGAAAGATTGTGAGTTTATATCTGCCCGTGATCCCCATTTTTTTGTTTAACAAGGCTTTGCACTTGTATACGCTTAAAAATATTGTCTTGTTCTAGACTCGGTAGTAAAGCAATCAATGGTAAAAAATATTCTGAACCCGGAAAAACTTATTCTCCTATTGTCTTTTATTTCTGGTAAAATGGTAGCTGTGAAGATTAAGAAGGTGTTGTGTAGCGAGTAGGCAAATGTATTCATAATATTCTGATTTTATATAAGACGTGACAAAAATTGTCAATACATATAGAAATGAAAAGGTTTCCATTGGTAATATACATAAATGAGAATATAATTTTTTCTGTCAAAATATTTGATTAAAACAGATCTCTGGTATTATTTATCAATTGTGCAGACCGCTTTTTCAATAGACAATATGGTTCCCATTGGAAATTCCTGCACACTGCATTAATTACTGGCATGTGACCAACTTTTTACGAGGGCTAACACAGAGAAGACAAAGACATTAGTCAAGTCCTTTATTTCAGCTTCCACTACATAGACGATGTACGTTTTCTTAATAATACAAAACTTCAAGAGTGTTTATGTCACATCTCTCCCAGTGAAATTGAAATTGAAGAAATTACTGATACACATCTTCCGTTCGTACGTAGATCTTTTGTAGTGCACTGGCGATGATGGACGTTTTAAATCTTAGCTACATGAATCTTGATGAATTCAGCTTTCCAATTGTGAACTTTCCCTTTCTTAGCAGCAATATAAAATGTACTCACCTGTCCAGTGTATAGAGTGAATATTTCATAGTTGTTTCGTTTATGTAAGGCATGTATATTATGTACAATGTAGTTTATAATGTTATAATGTTTTTAACAGAGCAAAATAGTGCCCAAGAACATTGCAAACGCTGCTTAGCCATTCTTTTTTTTATTTCCTCCTTGTCATCACCATGCCACCATTTAAAGATATGACGTGTTTTTTTCCCAACTTAAAACGGACATTTTCAGTTAAATTTCAAGTTTTAACAAATTTGACATAACCAGTTTGGACTGATTACTGGATTGACTCGCTGATTGTTTGACGTGTGTCGTTTGCAGAGCCAGATGTGCTTATCCTTCCGGTGTACCTGCTGTCACTCTCAGTTTTTAATTGGAGTTTACACAAGATAAGTGCCTAAGTTTCTGAATGGTTGGTTTTTATTTCCTTGCTTTGTGGTAGTGTCATGTCTTTTCTTTTTCTGTATTTTTGTTTTGCGATGTCTCATAATAACCATACTCTTTGTTCCTTGGTATTCTACTGTATGATTTTTTGTTTTCCTGTATAAAATGTGTGTATATATAGTAGTTATAACTCTAAAGGAGTATGCCTGTTGGATTAGAACTTATTTATACCATGACCCTAGATTCCATCTAAAATTAAAGTTTGTAATATCCACTTGAGAGATCTTTCAGGGATTTGACCTCAGTTTGCAAAAAAAAGATTTAATGCAGGGTATCTGATTACATTTAATGACAATGGTACAAAGAATGTGAAAAAGAAAGGTAAATGTCAATGAGACAACATCCTATCGCCAGGTTTAAATGACCAAAAACAAAGTAAACAAAGACGTTTGCATCTAATGAAACAGGTCTCAGTATAGTTTTCAAATAGTCACTGCTTTTTGAGTAATTACATTGCGTATTATATAATAAAAATCCATAACAAATTTTCCATTACCAGTTGTTCAGAGGCAACACACTGATATCGATTGAGGGCGATTGAATTTATCATTCAAAAATGAAATTTGTTTGAGAATATTTGTTAGAAACCAATTAGAAAAAAAGTTTAATCATAAGATTGACGTATTTCAAATGTAAAATCCCCGAATGATATAATCCAGAAAAACCATTTTTATAATTTGGGTGCATGTACATGTGAATGAATTTTATTATCTTTTTGTTTGTTCAAAACAAGAGATTAACAAGAATATGTGTTTAACGGACACAATAAACCGCCTTCAAACTATTTTGAATCATGCTATATTTCATTATCAGTAAAGCATGAAATTGGTTGCATTGATATATTTATATTATGATTTTTGTTTCATTATATCCTAATGGGTATTTAATGGGTGTTTAATGATAAGAGTATACAACCTCCACAGAAAAGAAACTTAATCTTATGGATAAACCTCAAACTATCCCCCTTTTCTGTAATCAGTGAAGCATGAAGTTGGTTGCATTGGTAAATATTTGTTATAATTTTTGTTTACTAGTATTTATATCCCATTGTGTATTTATATAAAGATTCATAATAAAAGCATACATCCGTCACAGAAAAAAAAAAGTTAAATCTCATGCTATCCCAATTTTGCTGTGATCAGTGAAGTATGAATAGTTATTTTTTTATTGTTTTTTTTTTTTTTTTGTTTTGTTTTGTTTTGTTTTATTAACCCTAATTTGTATTTATACAAAGTTTCATGATAATAACATAAATCCTTCAACAAAAAAAAAAAACTTCACAGAAAAAAAAGCTTAAACCTGAGGGTAAACCTAATTTGGGACGATAGGACGGACGGACACACCCGAACACTTTATGCCCCCTACTATCGTAGGCTGGGCATAAAAATCTAAAGAATTATTCCCTCATTTTTTTTATTGCAAGAGCTGCATTAATTTAAATGTGTTACGTACTGGTATAAATATTTTTTTCACCTTATTACAAATCATAAAACATTGATAAAGCCGCAGATCATAATGTATTACCTTCACATTTTATCTTGATAACTAATCCAATGGTTGTATACATTTTTGAAAGGAACATTTAACCACGCACCTTTTCAAAACATCCCATGTACTTATTGGCCAACTTATATGCACATGCGTAATTTCATGTGTACGTCAACACAACCTTGTCAGCTCTCATATGTTTCGTATGTATATTTATTATACATCGCACTTCTTCTTATATAAGAGCTTTACGTTTTTGGTGGTTTTGATGTTGTTGGTTTCATCCTTTATAAATTTTGTTGCATTTATCCGGTAAAAAGTTGAAATTACATTAAAAGGTCACATTTAAAGATAAGATTTAAGACCTGTATAAATCTTACTTAATCAATTTTGACACTTGATGAATTATTTAGTATTCTTTAATGTTTTATTTGCAATCATGGTAAATATTATAAATACATTATTTTGTCATGCGCCTTGTATATTCATTGAATACTGTTTCAAAGCTGTCCGGGTTAATAATTTAACATTGTATCCCTTATAAGCAATGGCTAATAAATTTTATATTTGTACGTTTCTATTGTTCATATTGTGTATTATACATGTGTTTTTCTCTTATCTAAGATTAATAAAAATGTTAAAATTTTGAGTTTTGTACGTTTTTCATACTATGACGTCACATCAATTTATGCGTTGCTGTAAAAAGGGAACAACTTGCCATTTTAATCTCATCGAAATTAAGGATACTACAAATACTTCAACATCAGCCTCGTTCCTTGACCTTCATCTCCAAATTGACAACAGAGGTACACTAAAAACTATGCTATATGACAAACGCGATGACTTTACTTTTCCAATTGTCAACTTCCCTTTTCTTTGTAGCAACATTCCAAATTCAGCGTCATATGGAGTTTACATCTCCCAACTCATTCGCTACTTAAGGGCCTGTGGTCGATAGAGTGACTACCTTCATAGAACTCGGTTGCTTACAAATAGGCAACTTAAGCAAGGGTATGATGCCCATAATTTGAGGTCATCACTACAGAAGTTTTACGGTCGACACCACGATCTTGGTGACCGCTATGGGATATCTGTTTCCCAGATGACAACAGATCTTTCTCTTTGCCAATAAAGTTTGTATTCCTCTACTGGATTTGACTTTAATACCGGACTTGACATATTCAACACGGCGGGTGTCTTATAAGAAGCAGGAGATGCTTAATCTACCGGTGTACCTGATCTCGCCATTTTTTTTTATGGTTTAAGGTCTTCCAAATGTTTGGATTTTATCTTCACTGAAGAGACATAAGTTGTCGAAATGCGCATTTGCAGAAATCAAATTCACAGTAACTTCGGTATTTAGTTATTTTATTTGGACCTTGTTGTTCGTTTTGTATATATGTGTGTCTTCATTTTCTTTTCTGTGCCGTGCTCATGTTATGTCTTTGTTTCTTTGTTTTTCCGACGTTGTCATTGTCCTTGGATTGTTCGTTTTAGGCTGACGGTTTGGTTCTCAATTACTTTATAGAAATAATATGACGGATATTCCTCTGACATGAAATAATAGAATACATAAAATACAGAAGTTGCAAAAAAAGAGTAAATTTTGATATGCTGTTCATGTGTTTCAAGGAGCCACCTCTCATCAGCAGCATTAAAATCAAATAATATGGAAAGCCATAATCCAAAAGTAGTCAAAAAAGAAGTAGTCATTTCTAAACATAACGAAATAGGAAGCCAAATCCAGTACCAAGGACATCTACCGAGTGCCATACACGGAATGAAGCCTCAGTATTTTTAAGGGGTTAGAATTTTCATAAAAAAGATTGTAAATTTCTATAAAATGCAAGCTAAATTTTTCATGTCAGACAAATCTGACTATTTGGCTTGTGAATACCCTCGGGGACCTCTGGTCCACCAGCATCGGCCCAGTGGTTCAAAATACATGAAATACCGAGGTTGCATAAAAACTGTAAATTTCGTTCCCCAAAATCAGTCCCCAAAATTTGTTAGTATATTTTGATTCACTTGATATCATCCGTAATCGAGAAGATAAATTCATTGCAAACACAGACCTCCGTTCGAGTATGGCACCTTCCTTTTCACTGAAAACATCCTAATTCAATATTATAGTTGTTTACAATTACGGGATAGGCGTCTCTTTGTGTTAAGTTACAACCAATGACAGTTTCAAGGGAAAAAACGACGACATAAGGAACAAAGCACAAGATTACATAAATCAAAGTCAAGAGACAAGGCAAAAGCAAGAACATCAGAAGACTGAAGACCAAAGACACTTTATACCCACAAAACACACGAACACTACATATACTGCATAAGACCTAAAGCACTAACAGTAAACAGAATTAATATGGCATTAGTTACTGGATCATTAGATAAGGGTTAGATTCAGTTCAATGACATGACAAAAACGTCTACATATGATTGATTGATTGATTGTTGCTTAACGCCAACTTTAGCAATATTTCAGCTATATCGTGGCGTGAAGTATTGATAATATAGTAATAAATATACAGTTAAAAGGGTAACTTAAAACATATTGCTATGTACGAATAAAAAAAGATTTATAAGAGATAAAATCATATAAAAGACAATTTAAGGTAAATAGATGAAATTTGATGAAAATTTAAAAACTAGATTATACACTTATATTTTACTATATAAATTAACAGCTTTTAAAAATTCAAAAAATTTGTCGCCAGCGACGTTTTTAATAATTCTTTAAGACAATCAGCTGTATAAAATATACAATGTGTGTCGGCAACATCAAAACAGTCAAGTAAAACGTGTTGTATTGTGTAAGTACAATTACACGGAATACACTCAGGTCAGTCTTCACCATTTAAAAAATAACCATGAGTTATTCGTGTATGTCCTATTCGACACCTTGTCGATACAACTTGATCCTACCTTTTTTCCACAGAAACTAACGAGTTTACCAGCATCTGATTGTATTTCGTGCCATTTATTATTTATTTGCAAGTCCTATCTGTCTTGCCATATCTTTTTGATGTATTTACTTATTAAAGGCTTCATGTCAGTGTCACTGGACAATTCGCCACCTCATCATCTAATGCATTTTTTCCTCCTGGTCAACAACTGTGTTTCCATAGTTTCCTACATGACCAGGGATCCAAATATAAATGTCTTCTTTGCCTATAGCAACAAGATACTTGTAAAACTCAACAACCTTCAGAATAACTTTGTGTTTTGTCTTTTTTTGACTTTCGATTGCCAGTAGGCATGAGCGAGAATCAGAACAAATCAAGAACTTACTTTTTCGCGATGCAGCAGCAAATTTGAGTGCAAAGTAAATAGCGTTGGCTTCAGCAGTAAATATGGAACTTGAGGATGGTAGTCGGAGAGTTGCTGCTCGGTCTCCGAAGAAAGCTGCAGAGGCAACCCTGTCTCCATCTTAAGATCCATCAGTGTATATAGTTAAGTATTCGGGGTGTTCAGATTTAATTCTTGCAAACTTCTGTTGGATAACCAGAGGATTAGTGTCAGATTTTTTAAAATTAAATGCTGGTTTTAGGTATAGCCATGGACGCTTTTTTTTAATTGGTGCTATTCCGTCCAACTGTACTTTGGCAGATTCCAAGTGTGGTTGGATACGAAGTCCTAAAGGTTTAATAAATTTGGCCGTTTATCATATACTGTCTTGTGGAGTGGTCTGAAAACACATTTGTGAGCAGGATTTGAAGGATACGCTTTTAGCGTAGTAGCATATTGTAATCCAAGTTTGACAGGTCTTTCTCTCAAGGATGGTTCACTGGCTTCATCATAGACCCTCAAACGGAGAAGTTCTAAACGCACCCAACGTATACACATGTAATTAGAAAGCGAATTTACTTTAAACTGTTACATTTTTGTAAATACAAATTATTACCACAATGTCATCTCACATATTGACTCAATATTTTCATATATAGTTAAGCATACTGATAATGACTTCCGTCAGTACACAAAAAATGACGAATAGTACAAATTTCCAAATAAAAAATGTAGAACAAACAAACAAACTTTTTTCTTTTGTATTGATCCCTAAACGAAGTTTGTGGAAATCTACTGTTTTTGTTGAGTTCTCATAATAATAATTATTGTTATGGACATTATCTTTTTGTTTAAAATTATTTAATTAATATGTAGAAGGTAACAGGAAACACTTACAATGGCCGAAAATTACAATCACATGCCACAATCTACTGGGGAACTGCACAAGAAAAACAATAAAAAGACAAAAGACAAACGTAGACAACAATAGGAACTTGGGATAGTCAGAATTTGTACTGGTACTAGCAAGAGGTAGTGGTAGGGTTAAACGGTAATCCTTATTAAAGAATTCAAGCTGCTTAAAATTATTGATATTGGACCAGTAGTTATGAAAATTTAAGTTGTAGTGATGTTGTTCTTAAGTATCACTATTGCGAAGGTTGCCGTGAAAACGGAAAGTAGATTCTTTGGAACTGAGCCTTAATAGCTAACCCGACAAAATGCTTCTAATTCAAGCCCCGTGTTTATTGATGATCAAAAATGTTGATTTTTTTTCCTCAGGGGTATAATTTGCTTGAAGTGGCTTATTCTTAGGAACTGAGCCTTTATAGCTAACCCGACAAAATGCTTCTAATTCAAGCCCCGTGTTTATTGATGATCAAAAATGTTGATTTTTTTTTCCTCAGGGGTATATTTGCTTGAATTGGCTTCAGTGGTTTCAGAGAAGATAAACAAAACGTGATTTTACTTTGTCAGATTAGAATGAAATTAGCAATCTTTGTAAAGGACCTTCAATTTATCATGCCTGTAAAGTTTGGTTTTATTTGCTATCTCAGTTTCAGAGAAGTTGAAAATGTAATTATTCTTATAGGGTCCAATGTTTACCTAGGATCCTCGTTAGCGGTCATGTTTTTGTCGTGTTAGGATAAAATGGAAAATTTTGTAATGGACCCTCGATACATCTTTCCTGTAGAGTTTTGTAAAATTTGCTTCAGTGGTTTAAGATGAGAGCACGAAAATGTGATTTTTCCAGTATTTTTTAACATAAAGACTTCGTTTTGCACTAGCGACCAAGCTTTTTGTTAGACCATAATAAAATGATCAGCTTCCATACATCATTCCTGTAAAGTTTGCTTGAATTTTCTTCCTTCGTTCCTTCGAGAAAATGAAAATATGAGTTTTTTTTTCTAATAGGGGCCAATGTTAAAACTACATATGTAAGTTCCAGACTGGCGGCCATGTTTTTGTCGAATGAAACTGAAACCAGCAATCTTTGTAAAGGACCTTCTTTACATCATTCCTGTACAATTTGGTTGAATTTGCTTCAATGGTTGCAACGGAGAAGTTGAAAATGTGAAAAGTTAACGGACGGACGACGGACGCTAGACGATGTACGATAGACGAAGGACGCAAATTCAATGACAATAGGTCACACTGATCCTTTCTGTTAGGTGAGCTAAAACGCTGATTGCTTTGTATTTGTCAGATCAAATAAAAATGAGCAATCTTTGAAAAGGACCTTCCATCCATCATTGCTGTCAGGTTTTGGTTGAATTTGCTTTATTCGTTTCAGAAGATATTAAACATATGATTTTTTTCATAGGGTCCAATGTTAAACTTAAGTTTCGCCCGGCGGCCATGGTTTTTGTTTTATCAGAGAAAAATTAGTAATATTTTCAAAGGACTTTCGACAATTTCGATACATGATTCCTTTAAAGTTGGATTAAATTCGCTTCAGTTCTTTCAGAGAAGAAGATGAAAATGTGATTTTCCCGTAGGGTCCAAGGTAAAACCTAAGTTCCGCATTGGTGGCATTTTCGGTTGGATTATAATAAAATGAGTAATCTTGGTCAATGACCTTCCATGCATCATTCCAATAAATTTTGTTGGATTTGCTTCCTTGGTTTCAGACGAGAAGATGAAAATGTGATTTTTCCTTTAGGATTTAATTTTAAACTTAAGATCCGTGCTGACGGCAGTGTTTTTTTCCATTTATCAGATTGGATTGAAATGAGCAATCTTGGTTAAGGACCCTCCATATATCATTCCTTTAAATTGTGGTTGAATTTCCTTCTGCTGTTCTTAAGGAGAATATGAAAATGTTATTTTTATTTAGGTATAATGCTTAACCTTTGTTTTGCGCTAGCGGATATGTTTTTCTCTTTTTTTTTAACGAAATGCGTAATCATGGTAAAGGACCTTCCATACATCAGTCGTTAATTGTGAATCGTATTCGGCGTTTGAAAACATCAATTAAATCCAGAAATCCCAGTATATTTGAAGATCCCCTCGTTAGGAAAACTATGGACAACCTCTATGAAAATTACGTCATTGTCCCTGCAGACAAAGCTTCTAATAACATACTTTTCGTGTGTAAGAAACACTATCTTGACTGTCTGGTTAAGGAGATGGGAATTGACAGTTCATCAGGAAACCCTACTTATACTCCCACTACACTATCAAGGGAGATTATTGAAAATCACAACTCTGTTTTGCATCCTTTGGCATCAAATCAGGTGATGATAACAAACAGCTCCCCTACATCTACTGGGTCCCTAAACATCATAAGAACCCATAGAAAAAGAGATTTATTGCGGGGTCTTCCAGATGCACCACTAAGCCACTTTCTAAGCTCCTTACTACTTTATTGACCACAGACAGAGATGGCCTGAAAAGTTACTGTGATAAAGTCTACATGTACTCCACGAGCGGCGTCAATCAGATGTGGATTCTAAAAAATTCTAAAGATCTTCTCGAACAGCTATCCTCTAGCAGTCTTACCCATTGCCACAGCATACACACCTTTGATTTTTCTACTCTTTATACTACCCTGCCACACAAAGATATTTTGTAAAGAACCACACTGAGTCAAACAAGAAGTACACTGAGAATGACGTTATCAAGATGTTTGAATTTTTAATAGATAATATTTTTGTCGAATTTGGAGGTCGTGTTTTTCAACAGACAATCTGGATTCCCATGGGAACTAACTGCGTGCCACTTTTAGCTGATCTCTTCCTTTTTTCGTATGAGGCGAAGTTTTTACAAGGGCTTACACAGAAAAAACAAAAACATTTAGCCCAGTCCTTTAATTTCAGCTTCCGCTACATAGACGATGTACTTTCTCTTAATAATCCAAAATTCAAGGAATATTTACACCAGATCTATCCCAATGAGCTTGAAATTAAAGACACTACCGATACACCTACTTCAGCTTCGTATTTAGATCTTTTAATTTACATTGACGAAAATGGACGTTTGAAATCTAAGCTGTATGACAAACGTGATGATTTTAACTTCCCAATTGTGAACTTTCCCTTTCTGAGCAGCAATATACCTACCTCTCCAGCCTATGGAGTGTACATTTCACAGTTGATTCGTTACTGTCGGGCATGCAGTTTATACAGTGACTTTTTAGTTAGAGCAAAAACACTGTCCCAAAAGCTGCTTAGTCATGGATTTGTTCAGCCTTTGTTACTTTCATCCCTTCCGAAATTCTATGGCCGTCACCATGACATCATTGACAGATATGACGTGTCTGTGTCCCAAATGAAAACGGACATTTTCAGCTAGATTTCACGTCTTCACGGATTTGACATGATCGGATTTGACTCAACCCTGGATTGACTAACTGATAGTGTGACGGGTGCCGCTAGCGGAGCAGGACATGCTTACCCTTCCGGAGCACCTGATGTCACTCCCGGTTTTCATGGGAGTTCACACTATGAGTGCCTTAGTTCTTAATGTTATCTTTTTATTTCCGTGCATTGTAGCTGTCTCACGTCCTTGTTTTGTCTTTGTTTTTATCTGTTACCGTTTTTGCAATGTCTTTTGACTTCGATTTTTGTAGTCTTCGCTTCCCTTGTTCCTACGGTATTCTACTGCCGTTGTTCCAGTAAAGTTCATTTAAATTTGCTTCAGTTGTTGCAAAGGAGAAAATAAAAACCTTAAAAGTTTACGGACGGACGACAGACGATGGACGTCAATTGATGACAATAGCTCACACTTAGTCTTTTGGTAAGGCGAGTCCAAATTGAAAAAATAGGATTTACGAAGAATTATGTGAAATATATTAGGGACATTTAATCATTAAATAACAAATTACAATCGTTGCCATTGAATCTGATGGAAGAAAAAACGAACAATAGAAGAACGATCGAAACATCGGAAAAATCAAAGAGACATAAAATAAGTACTGCAAAGAAAGTAAAAATGAAGACAAACATACATACGTTAGTAAGAGGACTGTAGTTGGATGCCAAAATAAAATGATATTATGAGGACCTTAGTTAAACCTAGCGTCCAGTACATAGTGAGTTTTTGGCAGAATATTGAAGCATTCTTGTTTCCTCTAAAAGTTGTTCGGTGAACTTCGCATTAGGAACGTATAGTAGTGCTAAACTGGGCGAATTTATTTTGGTCGACATCGATTTTTTTTCGAATGATGGCAACGTTATTGGAAGCTTTGTCAACAGGTGCAAACACATTTTTTCTCTGCTATTGCAGTTCTTCTCAAAATTAGCTTCACAGATAAAAGAAGATTAATTGAAAAAAAAAACTTCTACGGTTTTTTGTAAGAAATGAAAATGACATGTTCTGGTTGTCCAAAATAGACGGGTACAAGTTTTTGAAAAATGTATGTGATATGAATTAGGTCAATTCCTGTTTTTATATATTTAAATTAAAAATTGCTAAACATGGTCAACAGGTTTGTCACTTCTCAGATAGAGCTGAAGAAACCAGAATACATCAATAATTTTAGAACATTGTTATCGCGGACAATTAACTGACATACATGTAGTATCACATTCCAAAGAGACTTCACAAAGTTGTATTCAAGAAATAGAACAAAATAGTTGAGGAAGTCGTGCCGCCATTTTTTTTAAGGCAGTACAAAAAGGCCTTCGGGTTTGCTTTTTATATTAAAAAACGCCGTTCGATTTAATTTTAATTTAATCAGAAGCCTTATCTATCCAAGAAAATAGCATCACACGAGATAGAAATTGCAAGTTTCTAAACAATACAAATTTCCGGGTAATTACTATAGTAATGACTACTAGATTAATGGATACATTCGGAACCAAAAGTCCGTCATTATAAAAGTTAAGAGTAGTCGATTCTTTAATTTAGAGAAACGTTATATATTATCAAGCAAATTTTGCCAGTTATTGCGATTTGAAAGGCGTAAAACTTTTTAAAAGGCGATCGCAAAGCGGAGCCTTTGAAGAAGTTTTAAGCCTTTCAAATCGCTATAACTGGCCAAATTTCGCTAGAGACTATTTTGTCCGATTTGCGAAAAAGTTAACCTTTGTGCTTTTTAATACTACGAACATGTACAGCATCACTTGAATACATACTACGTCAAGTTTACCATGTATTGATTTTTGTGACAGTGCACGAGGTGTGACCTCACAGAGAAATATAATTACCTGTAATGTTAGCCGGACAAATTAATACACAAAAAATGATAAATTACGGTCTTGGATAAGTACGCAACAATATTTCATCAAAATGTCAAGTTGTCGATCGATCTGCTGTGTACGCACATCTGTCGAGTGTATGTTTCATGTTATTTATAGAAAGGTCAATTTACAAAACAATTTTCATTCATAAAATCTTATTTTCCTCAGATATCGGTTGTTTAAATGACAACTTGAGCCAATGAAACGATTTTATGTGTGGTCATTTTCGGACAAATTTTAATATATTGTGTTGACAATATTAAGTAGACTGAAATGAAGGATGAAAATATTCACTGCTGAAATATGAATTTATCTGTGAGAAATGTATTGAAAACTGGCCTATAAAGAATTTGCTTAATATCGTCTTAAAACAAAAAAAGATGTGTTACCATTTGGGAATTTTATCTAAATTATTCAAATATGGCTCATATAATTTTAAATTTAAATTTTCATGTTGCTGAAGATTGTGGAATATGATGGAAGTTTTAAAACTGGTTATATTTTTCAGATTATGCAAATTCTCTCAGAGCTGATTTTCGATATGTTGTATTACCGTTTTGATAAGGTATATTATAGGAAAACACGAGTGACTAACTTAACCGTGAAAGACAACATTTTATTAAAGATAAAACTATATGAAAAAGAAAGGAAAATTGGGTAAATGTCAAGGAGACAACATCCCATATCCAGGTTAAAACGACCACTTTGAAGTGATATGAGCTGTTTTTGGAAGCATTCATCATTTTAAGTTATGATATACAGAAATTAGTTTCAAGTCCAATACCTCGTAAAAGCATATAAAAAACTTCAGAATTAAAGGAAATGTAACGTGAATCAATTATTTGCTGCCAGCATATACTATATACTTGGGATGATTCGTATGCATGCGACCTAAGGTCTAATGTTCCCGAGACATGCGTAAGGGAACTATTTATACTGACAAGAGGTATTGGTCCGATAAAATCATGTACAATATGAAAAAAAGAGTTAAAAGGCAAATGTGTAATTATTGTTTACATCGCCAAAATAATTAAATAATTAAATGCAACCCATATTATTCTTTCAAGGATGTTCTTATAATATTTTTTTAAACAAGGGAGGGCTTTAATTGTTTGAAATTCCAATGAACGATTTAAAAATAACTCCACGTATACATTGCATTGGTCACGAATTCAACCGCTTTTACCTCGTCTTTATTACGTATTCTTTCATTAAAGACTAGCTCCTTTGAAATCAGAATTAAGGCGGACATATTGTTAACTGTTAACCAACGCCGGAGACGGAAAACTGTAAAAAGTAGTAATCAGTATCTTTCGAATTTTTCCCGGATTTGTTTTTAAACTAGGCATTTGAGCAAAATAGTCCGAAAACAGGCTACCGCATTACATATATGTCAAGTGTAGACACATATCCAGCCGAAGTTTGCCGATTGGTGGTACATTTGTTTATGTTGATAATATGTAGCATCTCGATCGGTTCTGGTTTCAGTGTCAATTATTTATCACCTCCCACGATTGTTCAATATCTTTTTCAAAAATAATTTTATAATCGAAATTATGAAGTATTCCTGGCGTTTTTATGCATTAAAGCGTATCTACATATGGATACGACACAATCCGTTCTTCGAGCTTCCAAAAAAAGATTGAAGAAATAAAGTTCATATTGCTTTAAAGGTATTATTGAATTTAAACAATAAAACACCCCATGTTATCAAAAAAGGCTATATATACCAAAGAGCGTTGGATAAAATTTTGCAAAGTTGTCTTGCAGTTTTTTTCTTTTATTTATTTATTTAATTTAATTTTTTTTTCTCTCTTTTGTTTAAGGAAACATCAAGTATCTTTTGTATGAACAGTAGAACGAGAGAAACAAATGATAAGGATATATATACATTTGTAATTTAAAGTTACGGACAGCTTTTGGCACAATTTATAGTCATCTTAAAATGTATATGAATGTATGAATAGGTTGTAAAATAATTAGACAAAATATGATCGTTTCGAATTTAATTTACTCAAGAGCCTAACATGCAAAATTGATAGAAATCTAGAGAATTTGATATTATCAATATACAACTACTGTTGTTTAGTTAGACACTTCAACTCAACTACAGTTGTTTATATTAGACGTAATTAGAAAGTGGAAGTTTCTTTTTTTTTCAGAATTCGACCGGAACTTGTACAATCGACGTATACCCATGCATAAAAAACAACAAACTGGAATGCATATGTTTGAAAAAGCTAGAATGGGTTAAACAGCTGTAGTCCAAATACATATAAGCGGTTCTTATAGCTGTATTTGGAGAGTACTTATGTTGCAAATATTTTTATATAAAAACATTGTAAATCAGGGATACTGGAAAACTAGCTGAAAGTTGGAGTCATATTTATTTTCAACGTTATGAAAAAGAAAATCTCAGACAATTAAATTTGCTAAACAATGTTTTCTGAATTGTTAACTGGAATCAAATTTAAACCTGTCTTAAATACTTTTGAATTTTTCCTTTAGGTACGAGTCATGTCTTGTAATAAGTGCATTGTTTAAAGCATAGGATTATGCAATGGGAATGAAAAGTCTCCGTGTATAAAAGCCAAAAGTGTATCTTATATCGTTTGTCGAAATTAATTTACATATTCTTAAGTACATACTTAAACAGAAAACCTTTTTATTGAGCATGTTGGGGATACCAGTTCAAAATTAAATATTTTCCTTGGTATTCATTTCGAATTGAAGATTACTAAGAAATTTATTATTATTATAATTTTTTTTCAAATTATTGTTATGTTATGTTTGTGTTATTCTGGAAAAAAAGGGTCGATAAAATGTCAAATATTAGTTGTTAAAGGCAAAGGGGTAAGGATTGCCACTCTTGCTGGTTTAAATTTATTTGTTTTTAATTCTTAGCCCAGTGATCGTAGCTTACATGTGTATGCTGTTTTTCCCTTTTTCCTTCTCCGTTATTATTTGAACATCTATTAATTATTTTTCTGTTGATTTTGTGTGTTTCATTAAAATTGAAAGCCACGCTTTATGACGGATAAATTATAACAGTATTTAAAGTTTTATTCTTACTTGATAATGAAATACCAGGTATAAGGGTATTTTCATATCAAGGTATTGGAGTTAATAAATATTTTAGTATGCAAATTTGGGATGTTGTCTCCTTGATGTTTACCCCATTTCTTTCTTTTTCATAAAAATGATCTGTTCTTGTTAATTTTTTATATTTTTGATAACATAAGTGTGAGCCAGATGTATCATGTCTGATTGATACAAAATAGCAAAACATTGTTTCAACAGAAACAGACACTGCTGGATGGCAAAATATAATATCTCATTACACAATTTTAAAAATTTAGACCAAGAAGAAACAGTCAATACCAAGTTACTTCGAAATAATTTTCTGCAGATAACCATTTTGACGACCTTGGAGTTTAAGCACATCAAATAAAATTATTTTGGATATTAATAACCGAAAGATTTATAAAAGCCATTAAGGTTAGTGAGGACAGCTGTCACGTGATTAAACCATAAAAATGGCGGGAAAAAATTTAAAATGTTCAGAATGGAATGAAATTTGACAGGATTGTTACTGAGCATGTGCAGAAACGAACTTTGGTTTTTAAAAACATCAAAATTGCGACCGTTGCTATGGGAACAGAAAATGGCGGGAAATTTTCAAATTGCTCCAAAATGACTGATATTTGACAGGAAGGTAACTTAGCATGTGTAGATAAGAGTTTTGGTCTTTAAAATATCAAAAATGGGGACCGTTGCTATGGAAACAGCAAAATGGCGGGAAAAATTCAAATTCCTTCGTATATGATGAAAAATGGAAATGAACTTGAACTAAAACGAGAAAAGGGAAAATAATAATACATTAACACGGTAAAAGTGCTCAAAAAAGGAAAATAACTTTGATAAAAAATACATGAGATGGAGATACAGTAGTGAAAAAAGTAAATTATGTACTCAAAGGGATAAGAAAAGAGGAAAAAAATGATAGAATAAAACTTGAAAATTGTATGAAGAGAAAATTCACCCTAGAACAACAATGGCAGTTTCCCCCTTCATAACAATTAACGCAGACGTGTTAGAAATACTGCCAGAACAAGCCACTGCTGATTTCCGTTTTATAAAGATCACTCCCTAGAAGTTTGGAACAAGAAAATATGAGAAATATCAACTCGTTCATTTAGTCAACGCCATCCGAAATATATCTTTATACAGCATAATCGGTCATTCCGGTAAAAAAGGTGGCCACTTGCAAATACAAACTACTTCCGGTCCCGCATGCGCACTCCTTAATCTCTCTATAGGACTCCTGTTGGGTCACGTGTCGAACTATTATACAATATATATCACAAAATTTGAATTTGTAAATGAAATTTTTCTATTTATGATTAACAGTAGGTAAGAAAGTATCCACTTCCGGTTTGACATGTATAACCTACAACTTCCTGTCCAAGTCAAGTGAAGACCGTATACAGTCATATGACGATTTTAGCTTGGTATTTGTGCTCCAAGCACAGCCGGTGACATCACTTCCGGTTTTTGTTCTAGTGACGGCAAAATTTTTTGAGGGGAGGAGGGCAATGTTGTCAATTTTGAATGCTTGAAGGTCTCTTAAAAGCCTGGTTTGCTATACTGATTTTTTTTATATTTTGAAGATATTGTATAAAGGTATATATTTGAGTAAAAAATGAAATTTTGAATTCGGAAGTTTTTCTGAATTTCACTTTTTATGTCCCTCCAGGGGGCAAAAAGTGATAAAAAATCTAACCTCAATGTGCCCATAATTGGGAATATTGGCAAAATAACTGACAGAAATTGATGTAATTTTTGAAATACCTTTAAAACAACAAAAACTTATAATCCAAAGACCCTTTTTACAAAAACAATGTACAATTGGTTTTTTATATGGTCAAAAGGGGGTAAATGGGAATTCGAACCATTATTCAGAGGAAGGTAACTTTGGTCCCATTTACTTCAGAAAAAAAAATGGAAAGGTGGTCCAATATTTATACCAAAGAAAGGGTATATTTTCAACAGTAACATATTTAAAAAATAGCCATTTTGAATTCTGAATTATTTTTGGGTCAGGTGTCCTCACTAACCTTAAAGAAAACAAAAAGAATCATTTGCCAATAATTTTGCTGCGCCAAGTTAGGTAAATATGGTCAATATGAAGATCATTTTAATTTCAATTCAAATTTTAATTTTCATATTGAAAGGATTTATTGTTATGCTTAATATAGTATCTCTCTTTCGGTCCTATATAACTTACTTGGTACAGCTTATGTATAAGTATCATTAATTCTAACAATTTCCTTGTTGATATCTGTACATTTCTTATGAGATATCCTTTTATATGACGCAATGGAAACAAATTCCTTCTAATTAGTTCATGCACTCAACATCTTTTTTTTGCAAGTATGAACCCAACAAAAGTGTAAGAACCAAACGTTCTGAAAATCGTATATTGCACATTTACTGTATACCTCGTATACAAAAAGGTTCAAAAACAAGAACAGATTTTAATTCTTCTTTAGTAAATACATTTTTCGTCACCACTAGTATTTTAAGCGAATATACAAACTATTACTGAACCTCTGAATTGTTGCAAAGTAAACCAAATTGATACCTATAATATTTGTAAAAAAAGTAGACATTATGTAGCACAAAAGACTAGAAAAGATTCATATGTAAGAAGTTTTAACGGTCCTGTAGAAAACATACTAGAGATGCAAACCTCTTTTGTTTCAACAACGTGTATCAGAAAATAACAAATAATGATCTTCATCAACTTTAAACACTAACTTTCACATTGCTTAGACACAACCTTCCCTGCAAAATGAATTTCAATAGTGCATTAATTGAGATTGAGACGTAATGCACAGAAAAGGCTATCTAATTTGTTTTTATTTATGTTTCTTTTTTTGTGTATTTAAATGGTTTAAACGTTAACCCTTCAACTTTCCTTCCGAGAAATGTCTCATATGCACCCATTCGTGATATCATAGGCTGAATAATTACATGCAACAAAATTCACACACATATTTTATTCAAATCATCATACTAAAACATTGTCAATTAAAAATTCAAATGTCAGCTACATTAAAGCCTAGCCAGACCACGCTGTCCAGCCTGTAGGATGTCCACCGTGCATTTTAGTTCTCATTCCTCCTCCACCTGATTTAGGAACAGCAAAGGATGACCATGAAGAAGGTGCTGGATGATGTAAGTATTGTTGTACTGCAGCCTCGACCTTAGCTCTTGCTGTAATTGTAAAACACATTATGATGAAATCAATTCTTGTACAGTATTAAACAAGTCTTGCATTTTGAGAACCCGTAATTTCATTTTTTATCAGATGTACTTTTAACAAGTTTTAAAAATTGAATGCAAAACTGTGTTCCGTTCACATACATTTTTCTATGTTTGTACAATAGACCTTCTGTATTCTAGATAGGTTTCGGATCTCCGCTTTTATCACTCAACTTAATTCAAACAAATATGCATTTTTGATTTACCTTTCGAAATGTTACGTTTTTTTTGGTTTTGTGTTTTATAAGCGTGATCATTAATTGCATGTTCAATGTCATGGGATTCATTCTATACTGATCACCGACTTATACCACTTACTGACTGCAGTTAGAGATGGTCTAAAAAGCTACTGCAAAAAAGCCCATTCCTCGAACGGCTTGTGGATTCTTAAAAATTCCAAAGATCACCTTGAACAGCTTTCCTCAAACAGTCTCGCATACTGCAATAGCATTCAAACTTTTGATTTTTCTACACTTTATACAACTCGTCCACATAATAAACTTAAAACTGATACATCAATGGTTCTGTACCAAAAAAAAAACGGAGTGAAATTAGAAAAGAAATACGTATTCGAGATAGGTTAAGAAATAAAGTAAATAAATTCCATAATGATTCGGATATTATTAAATATAAAAAACAGCGCAAAAAAGTCACA
Organism: Modiolus philippinarum; assembly: GCA_002080025.1. Taxonomy (NCBI): domain Eukaryota; kingdom Metazoa; phylum Mollusca; class Bivalvia; order Mytilida; family Modiolidae; genus Modiolus; species Modiolus philippinarum. The sequence continues at coordinate 141,640 of MJUU01023324.1, forward strand.
AAATTGAAGAGATTAGCAAAGGAAAAGTTCGAAGAAATTTAGACAATATTATTTTGGAAAACGCGTCTTGTCCTAAAATATACTGGAAACTCATGAAAATGTTGATTAAATCCAATAAAGGGTCTTATTCTATACCACCATTACACAATAATTCTATTAGTCAAACTTTGGATGAAACTGTCTATGACGATGACGAGAAATGCGCTTTACTCAATGAATACTTTTCAAAAATTTCTACAGTAAATGACAATGGCATTGAATTACCAGAATTTCCGTGTAAAACTGATGCAAACATAAGTTCTATACATATAACTACTGATGAAATAGCTGATATTATTGAAACTCTCCAAATTAATAAGGCTTCGGGACCGGACTTGATTAGTCATCAAATGCTGAAGATATGCCCTGAAAAAATTGCTATTCCTTTACAATATATTTTGAATAATTCTCTAGACCATTGCATTTATCCCTCTAACTGGAAGATTGCAAATGTTATTGCTATCTTTAAAAAAGGTGACGCTTCCTTTCCGTCTAATTATAGACCTATATACCTTATTAGTTGTGTTGGTAAAATTATGGAAAGAGTTGTTTATAAACATGTATATAACCATTTACACTGTAATAAGCTTTTTATGAATTCCAAACAGGATTTTTGCCCAGAAGGTCAACTGTTCACCAACTCTTAGAGATGTACAACTCTATATTGAATTCTCTGGATAAAAAAGAATTTTGTTGTTTCGTGTTTTGCGATTTCTCTAAAGCATTTGACAAAGTATGGCATCGAGTACTTCTACATAAAATGCATTCCTATGGAATATCTGGTAAATGATTAAATTGGTTTAAAAGTTATTTAAGTGAACGAAAGCAAAGAGTTCTGATAAAAAAAATCATGTTCTTAATTCTGGTGTTCCACAGGGTTCTGTTCTCGGACCTCTGCTATTTATTATTTATATCAACGATATTGCGGAAAGCCTGTTTTCCCTGTGTAAACTTTTTGCTGATGACACTTCATTTGGATTTTCAAACACTGATTTTTATCATGTTACAGATGTAATAAATCATGATCTACAAAAACTGGATGAATGGTCGAAAAAATGGCTTATGTGTTTCAATCCGAATAAAACTGAAATTATGATGTTCACTAATCATGACCTTCCGAACAATTTAAATTTCGTCTTAAACGGTGAAAGAATAAGCCTTAGCAGTACGCATAGACACTTAGGTGTAACACTGAGTAATGATGCTAAGTGGAATACGCATGTGGACAATATCATTACAAAAGTTTCTAAACAATTAAATGTATTACGCAAATTAAAATTTAGATTAGGTAGAAAAAACTTAGAAAAAATATTTTTTATTTATATAAGACCATTGTTCGAATATGCCTCCGAAGTTTGGGGAAATTGTGGAATTGTAAACCCAAACAAATTAGAAAGTCTACACAAGGAGGCAGCTAGAATTATTACTGGCTTGCCTGTTTTTACTAGATCAGAAATTCTTTATAGAGAACTAGGTTGGGAAACATTAGAAGTAAGGAGGAAAAGAAAAAAACTACAAATGTTTAATTCTATATATTACAAGAGAACGCCCGATTATCTTAATGAATTAATACCCCCTTCTATTCAATCAACTACTGTTTATCCTTTACGTAACGGCGACGACCTTATAATGCCCTTCTGTAGACTTTCCCTAACTACAGACTCCTTTTTCCCATCTGCAATTAGATCTTGGAACAACTTGGATTTAAACGTACGAAATATTGATAACCCTTCAAGTTTCAAGATGGTCTTACAAGATAAATATTCAACAGTTCCGAAGCATTTTTATAGTGGTCCTAGAAAAGAGAACATAATTTTAACACAGCTCCGATGTTCGTCGTCTTTTCTAAATAGCGACTTGTATAATGTTAATATTGTTCAAAGCCCGTCTTGTCAATGTGGTTATCACCAGGAGACAGTTGATCACTATCTTCTTCATTGTCCATTATATAATGAAGCAAGAGTAACACTTATAAATAATATTTCAAGAATTTTGAACGTTCATAATATAGATTCTAGATTATTGTTGGGTTTAAATAGCAATTTATCGTCCGAAGACTATGAATTTGTACTACATCATGTTTTTATTTTCCTTAAAGCTTCTAAACGTTTCCATTGATTAGTGAATTTACTTTGTTTAAAAGCTGATTACTCATGCACACACCAAAACACACTTACACGTGTGACTTATTTATTTATTTGCTTTTTTTATGTTATTTCGTATTATTATAATGTAATTGTAAGTATATTTGCATGTCTAATTATGGTTATTAATTGTAATTTGGAGAGGACCTCGTGAGCAAGTTCCTGCTCGTGTCTTATCCTATTTGTATTTTTATGCAAATAAAATAAGTTTAAACCAAAAAAAACGGAGAAGGTATTCCTTTTTTGTTATAGGAAAAGATAAAACATATTTTGTTAAGAACCACACTGAGTCAAACAAGAAATACAGTCAAAATGACGTGAGGAAGATGCTTGAATTTTTGATCGACAACATTTTTGTTGAATGTGGAGGCCGCGTTTTTCAACAAACAATACGGATTCATATGGGAAAAAATTGTGCTCCACTTTTAGCCGACCATTTCCTTTTTTCGTATGAAGCAAGTTTTCACAAGGCCTAATATTACAGAAACTAAAACAACTATCCCATACTTTTAATTTCAGCTTCAGATATATAAACGATGTACTTTCTCTTAAAAACCCAAGATTTAAAGAATATTTACATCGCATATACCCAAGTGATCTTGAAATTAGAGAGACAACCGATTCAACAAATTCTGCTGCATACCTTGGCCTTTTTTTATACATTGACGAACATGGACGTCTGAAATCTAGATTATATAACAAACGTGGTGATTTTGACTTTCCAATTGTGAACTTTCCCTTTCTCTGCACCGATATACCTACCTCCCCAGTATATGGAGTGTTTATTTCACAATTAATTCGTTAATGTAGAGTGTGCAGTACATACAGTGACCTTGTGGAAAGAGCAAAAGCACGGTCACAAAAACTGCTGAGTTAGGTATATGTTCAGCCTTTTTTACTTTCGTCCTTCAGAAATTCTATGGCTGTCACCACGACATCATAGATAGATATTGACCCACCGACAGTGTGACGGGTGCTGTATACAAAGCAGGACATGCTTACCCTTACCCTTCCGGACCACCTGATGTCGTTCTAGGTTTTTTTTTGGAGTTCACACTGTCAGTACTTTAGTTTTTTGTGTTGTCTTGTTAAATTTTAGGTTTGTCTTCGTCAATGATGTTTGTGGCAACGATTTGTACTTGTCCATGTTTGAATACTTTTAAAAGTGATTACAAAAGCTTTTCAAAATTTCACCTTGGTACTGTTAGAGGGTTAGAGAAGTTACAGGTACCATGGTTCGCAATTGTTTAGTCTCGGGGTTAGAAAATGACAATAGCCAATCAGTAACCTAACAGATCTTTTAAAACAAATGCTGTATGTCACTCTGTTTTTGAGAGTTCACACTGTTAGTGCTTTAGTTTTTTTGTGTTGTATATGTAGTGTTCATGTGTTTTGTGGGCATGTGGTGTCTTTGGTCTTCCGTCTTGTGGTGTTCTTACTTTTGCCTTGTCTCTGGACTTTGATCTATGTAATCTTGTGCTTTGTTCCTTCGGTATTCTACTGGCGTTGTTATTTAAAGCGACATGTTTGACAACGAGTGCTCATGACCTACCGTGTTATTTTTTTTCATTTTTATATATTTTTTTGTAGTAAAATAATTTGGCTTAGACATATGCCTTTTGTCACTTCCAATTATAACCACATTATTTTTAACACGTGTTCGATCCGTGCAAATTATTTCTTGTACACTCTTTTATACCGTTACGATGATCATAGCGTTTGTAGTAAAATATTAATTGAGCAAAAACGTTTTTGTTAAAAAATTGGTTCTTGCATATAACATTTCATATTGTTACTATATTTCGATTTACTTATATTTTATACAGCAATATTGAATTTCGTCGTATTTTTCTGTAAAACTCGGGAGAAATCCTGCGAAAGGATGTCTTTTTTATAATAATACCGAAACACAGTGTATGAAGCTCACCTCTTGCATCGACACTGTATCCACCAATATTGTCAAAAACTATATGAACAGTTCCTAAAAAGATAATAAATAATTAGTATGCAAAATCGTGCAATATTTATATGAATGTATGTAATTATACACATAATTACTTTTTTTAATTCAAAAAAGGTCAGGAAAAAAATTAGGATTTCATGTAAACCAGTGTGTCAACTAAAATTTAATATATCTAAATAGAAAATATTCAACTTCTTATTTAAGGTAATGATGCTGCCAAGTATATTTAAAGTAATGATGCTGCGAAGTACACAATGTTCTTAATAAGTACATTTAAAGATTATTTCCGAGGTTATACATGTCCACATTTAAATGATATTGTAAGAAAGCACAAAGTCAAAAACATCAAGAGAATGACATACAAGTAGCAAAGACAAAACACCGTCTTTGTTTCTCTTATTCATTAGGTCACTTTCAATATCTTGCATCAAAAACACATTACACTCATGCAACCATAAAATGTTGCTAAAATTTTGATTATAAACACAAAATGTATACTAGTACTTAATACAATAATTAAATGTTATTCAGTGTTGGTCTATCGAAGGAAATTCTATTCTAAGTACCTGGTGATCCATCACGCCCAGGAATTCCTGGTCTTCCGGGAGCGCCAGGTGCACCAGGTGCACCAGGTGCCCCTTTGTGTCCACATTTTCCAACTTTTCCTGGTGCTCCTGGTTGTCCATCTCTTCCTGGATTGCCTGGGGAACCATCTATTCCTGGTGCTCCAGGGTTGCCATCCATACCAGGAGTTCCTGGATTACCGTCTGGGCCTTTTGGACCAGCTGGACCTTGTGGTCCTGGATTACCATCTTTTCCATCTGCACCATTCATTCCATTTTTACCATCCATTCCAGGATTTCCGTCTTCACCATTAGCACCAGGCTTACCATCCATGCCATCCATACCTGGCTGACCATTATCCCCTGGTTTACCTGGAGCACCTGGGGCTCCTGCATCGCCAGCTTCACCTTTCCTTCCTCTTGGTCCTGCAATTTGAATTACAATTACCGATAAATTTATAGCTAAAAATGTTTCATTTGGCCATTGTCTACTTAACAAAGGCGTGCTGAAATTTGAACGCTTTTTTCTGATTGTTGTAAGTATGCATCTAATAATTGCTTACAAGAGAATTAAAATGATTTTAAGATATATGTACGGAAATATTCAAATATAATTTACCTGGTCCTCCTCTAGGTCCAGCTGCTCCTTGTGGTCCTGCTTCTCCTCTTGGGCCTGGCATACCTCGTGGTCCTTTCTTACCAGGTGGACCTGTAAAAATGAGTGTAAGGTTTGCAAAAGGAATGTAAATAGAAAACACATTGATTGAAAACTTCAATCGCAAATTTCAATAATTTCTAATAGCTTCATTATTTACATACTAATATTTACAAAATGATGTAGTAAATACTACAGTTTGCTTATTTTTTTTAATTTTTTTTTGTCTCCAAAACGGGAGGACAACAATCAAAAAAATAAAATGTAATAGTTGTACCTGTTTAACAACTTTGTCTCTTAAATCAAACGGTGCAATATATAATGACGGTATTGCTTCAGGGGTAAAAATATTACATACAAGCTGTTGCTGTAGCGTAGAAATGATATATTGAAGACGATAGTAAAAGTTAATATTTAAAGTATTCTACTGCAGTTGTTTAAATACCCGATGTATTAATATTTACCTGGAGGTCCTGGTGGGCCAATTGGACCTTGAGGACCTTGTTTACCATCTGAACCATCCATACCAGGCATACCGTCGTCTCCTGGTTCTCCTTTTGGACCCTGTTCTCCCTGCTCTCCTGTGGCACCTTGCTGTCCTACAGGACCTTGTGCACCTAAATCAAACAAACGAGAGTACAAAGACTATAATATCTGAAATGAATCCAGAAAATCAAAAACGTAGTATTTCTATTGTAGTTTTGTGTCTTATTTTGTAAGAGTTAATTGGATATTAAACTTTTTTAATAGTCTACCTGAATTGCAACATAAGAAGGTGAAAATTGTGATTTATAGTTATTTTTAAAACATATTCATTGACTTAACGATCCATCCGACTTGAATGCTTCATGAGTTTTGAACAAAAGATTGACATTTAACCTTATAGTTAACGTTTCGTAGGATATTTAAGTTATTCACGAATTCGGTTTATATTTTGCTTTGTTTCTACATTTTAAGTATGAAAAAAATGATATAGAGTAGAACTTTTGAAATCTACTGAAAACACATTTAGTATTCATATACCAAGATAATGCCTATCAGAGATACATGTGTAGTTCTCTTCAATTTGAAATTTTGGATAGCTTTGTTATAAATTTAATATTGTTAGAAAACACTGTATCCATTGAAGAATGAAAAATATACATATATCTTTTTACCCATAGCTCCATCCATTCCAGCTTCTCCAGTATCGCCCTTCATTCCTCTTTCACCTGGAGCACCAGGTGCCCCTTGATCACCGGGTTGTCCAGGTTGGCCGTCTGTACCTGGCATGCCATCCCTGCCGTCCATGCCTGGTTCACCGGGTTCTCCTAAAATATAAAAACAAATTTAAATTCAAGTTTGTGATAATATCCAATTATCAGAATTATTATTTTCTACATAGTAGTAATGATTATGCTTAAATAGCTCTAGCAGCATTGATTACATTAAGTAGGTAGAAATTGTATAACTGTTTTTAAAACGAGGCGAATTCGATTAGGGCATATTTCAAAACAAGCGTCCGATGCGGAATTGGCTTGATTTCTAAACCTGAGTATTACTTCATTGGCCTTTTCATTCTGACGTCATAATAAATTGACATACACTTTCCCGCGAATTGGCTCCCCTTTTCCGTAAGTATTGCCTATTTCGTAAACTTAATAAAATATCACCCTAAATAAAACGGTGACATAAAAATTTTGTCTGCCCGATATACAGCTGAAACGTATATCACTGAAAAAAAAATTAAAAATCTATCTGATTTTTATTTCAGATGGAAGCTAAACAATAAGCATTTTCACATAGTTACCTATATATTCTTTGTAAATATTGCTGAAAATTCTGAATTTGGCTTGATCTTCAAAGCCCGATACCAGAAAAAGATGGTCGGTTACATCTTTTTTATTTTATCTTTAGAACATATGAGTTAGACCTTCAAAAAATCTTAAAATAAAATAGAAATCTTATGATATTTTTTAGGCTCGAACTACACTGATGGAAGAATTATTTACTCCTCCATATATAAAAACTTTTAGCATATTCCAAATATGCATCTTTTTAAGAGATCTTTTCATGAGGTTTAAATGAAAATTCGATTTTTTTGACATTTCTATAAAAAAAACGTACTCCGTATTAATCGTTCACGTATGATAAACGATATTGCGGTGTATTTAAATAATAATTGACAACACAAAATAAGTATACTCAACACACCTTTTGGTCCTTGTGGTCCAACTGGTCCTTGTTCACCTCGTGGACCTTGCTCTCCCATTGGCCCTAAAATTAAGTTAAAAGCAACACGTTCAAAGCTCATATTACTTTGAAATAGTTTTGCAAACATGTCGTAAAATATATTCCAAAAGTAAATTTTGCATTTATAGACCTGTTTTGAGTATTTCTTTTGTTATTCAAGACATTTTAATTCATGTAATGTCTTGTACTATTCTATCTTTCCTTTGTCTTCCCTATGATTTTATCGGTTTCGAAGCATTTTAACTGATAATTTACCTCGAATTTTTCACTTATCCCGAATTATTTACCTCGTATTAATTACTTCTTTTTCCTGAATTATTATGCATATTCATTCATATGTCGTATTAAGTTTGACTTTTTGTCATATTTCACCTAAATTTTAAGAAAAAGTTTAAGTTTTATGTAGGAAAAAAATCCCGGTTCGAGGATAAAACCTACGCTAGCCTTTTTCGTAAAAGCAAGGTGATCAAACTACTTTGATATAACTTCATGCCTAAATTTGTAGTTGCGGAACAGATGTCAGAAAGATTATTCTAAGTGACAACAGATCCATAACTAAGGTGATTTTTCAAATACAATGTAATCGGAATTTATAATGGAAATGAACGAATATCTGACAAAAGACACATTTATTAACTAATTGATGTACGTAGCATTAATAAACTGATATAATGACGTGAGGGGAAAGTTCAGTTTATATGGTTGGCTCTCGGTATTTCATTTTAGACATAAACATTCGTGTATTTTTCTGATTTGAACGGACTTAGTATGTTTTAGAGTAATTAACTGAATTAAATTACTTTGTAATAAAAGGCGGGGGATTCTTACGAAGCACTTGAATTCAATTTATTACTCTGAAACATAAATGAACTATTACAAACAACTAAATATATACACATTCAAATAAAAATACAAAGAGCTTAATTTTACGTCGATAAAAAGTATACTGACAACATAAGCTCTTAAGAGCTTTAAAAAATCGACGGTGTAGTATATTGTAGTATTGCATTTGGCACTCAATATTAGATTATGCAAATGCAATAGAATAATAAGTAACATGATAATATAAATGCATAAACATTATTTACCTTTATCGCCGGGCATTCCGTCCTGTCCTGCCATTCCTGCTGGCCCTTGATCACCGGTTTCGCCTACAATATAGATACATTTCAGTACATGAAGTAATATAATTTCAGTTTATGTTACAAATATTCATTTAAAAAATTTGTTTTATGAAAAAGAAAGGAAATGGGGTAAATGTCAAGGAGACAACATCCCATATCCAGGTTAAAACGACAAAAAAAAAACACATCTAGGGGTCACCATATGGTCTTCAACACAGTGAGGAACCTCACACCATATAGTAAGACCTAAATTTATATTCGTATTGTGCAGGATCGACAAACTGGAATAATTTTCCGCATTATTGCAACCGTCTCTCAATTCATTTATTCGAATGCTCGAAAGCCTTTGTGTAGTTTTAGTATTATCTGCACCTCTTCATTACCTACTACTTATTTTTTCTACGAACTTCCAGAGATGCTTCAATATATAAATATGTATTGCAGATGTGCATAATGCATTTTACCAGACTAGAGTTCCTATCGTTGTTTATGTTTATCTTTTGTCTAATTTGTGTCTTTCCTGTGTAGTTCCCTAGCAGATTGTGGCATGTAATTATAATTTTCAGCCATTGTAGGTGTTTCCTGTTGTCCCTTTTATTTCTTATATGCTGCTTTTAATTAAAGTTTAAAGAGTATATTCTAACTATTCCTTAACCGTTTGTTACTTTTTAAACAAATTTGCAATACAAATATAGTTGTGCACCTAGCTCTTCTCTATTTTCTTTACCTAGTTTATGTGCAGATTTCAAGGCTTTTATTTAACTATATAAATGGCCAATTTGAGTCTGAATTTTAATCTTTAATCATCTGCATCTCTCCCTTTACCACGTGCTACAATTCAATCAGACTTGAAGGATATCTTCAATATATAATGAAGATTCTCACTATATGTTTCAATTTTCTTTAATTATACTTTTCTCTTTTTCATGCTACTGCTTAACTCTGTGATTCTAATAATAATGCAGTAATTTTCATCATAAATACAAATATAATATGGTATATAAGTAATACGGGACTTTCGAGATAGGAACTCTCGTGTAATTGAAGGCGGAAACGATCGCGTCAGATACCAGTAAGAAGGAATACTGGATTTTTAAACCTACTGAAATAACTATAAACTACATTAAAAAAAGGCTATTTATAAAATTGAAGTGCATTAATAATTTTACCTATATGACAAGTCTTTAACTAAATTTAAATTGACGAAAAAAAAAATAACCTGAAGCTCTACAAATCGATAAATATAAATCACCCTTAGCTAAACAGTGTTCATTAATTAGTGGTTCCCTCCAAGTGTATTGACATATTGATGTTAGAACTTCATTCCGGATTGAACACGACTCAGAAATCGCGTATTGGCTACTAGTTCTTTTGATTATTTAATGCTTTATCTATTTAGTTGATATGTGGAAGCGTATCTTTTTGCTGTTCCGTTTTTAAATTCAATGAACAAGGCAACTATTATTTTACAATTCATAACCTACTGAAAATCAATGGGCTTAAGTTTGTTATTCAAGAATTGCAAATTGTATGAGTACACATTTTGGTGTATTAATTAAACATTTATTATATTACCTTTTGGCCCACGCATGCCATCAGCTCCGTTTTGGCCATCGTCTCCTGGAGGTCCTGGTGGTCCTAACAAAATAAAAATTCAACTCTTTTAATAGGAGAAAAAATATTACCTCGTAACTTTCATGACTATTTGTAAATGTCATTGCCGATATTTGGGTTTCCTAATAGTTATGCAGTATCATTCAGATACTTAAACATGGATTGACGCTTGAGCATTTCTAACATATGTACAAAGGATATTAAAAACGATAAAATATTTAATTGAAAGTAATTAAACTAACCTGGTGGGCCTTGGGAACCTTCTCCTCCTGCTTTTCCTGTAAAAAAATGAAATTAACGGAAATTACAAATTCTTTCACAAAAATTATTCTGCAGGAATTAACATTTAGTCCTTGAATGGTTAAGATCTGGAACAATTCCATTGCATTATATACCACCATGAAACTATGTTGTTTTTATTTTATTGCTTAACATAGTAGTAATCATTTGTGCCCAAACGAACGTGTTAATTTCTAATATGTTTTCAACAGAAAAGCACGGCTATCACTTTGATATGAATCAAAATTCATATTCGATTTGAAATTTCTACCGCTAAAATTTACTGGGAACTTGTTGGTTTTGTCAGTACAAATATTTGGCAAATACATAAATTAAAGGCAAAACCATCTGACGAATTTTTAAGTTGAAAATCTCGCAGCATTTCAAGACCGGCATGCATACCACTCTGATGTTTAGATATGACTTCAGAATGAAGCCTTGCTGAATCAAAAATGAGTATACTTTCATCGTTTGCATATTATTTAAAAACTATACGAATAGAGTGCATATAGTTTTAATTTCTGGATCATGTCTAGTCTACCAAAAGTGCAGATTAACTGAAAATAAGATCTTCAATAATTATCCTAAATAATTTGGTAAAATAAATTCATTAACGATACATATTATTTTAAAATAAGAGTAATCATGTGTCAGACAAATTGTCACAACTGATGTAAACGATAGACTGTATTTGCTTTATACTGGTTAATCTTTCTTGCATTATTATTGGTTAAATACTCTTGGTCATAAATATGGAATTTTTTTTTGTTGAAAATGTCTGATAATTTAAGGGTTGTTTCAAGACCGGCATGCATGCCACTCTGATGATTAGATATGACTTTAGAATGAAACCTTGTTGAATCAAAAATGAGTATATTTTCATCGTTTGCATATTATTCAAAAACTATACGAAAAAAGTGCATATCATTTTGATTTCTGGATCAAGTATTCATCATGTCTAGTCTACCAAAAATGCAGATTAACTGAAAATAAGATCTTTAATAATCATCCTAGGTAATTTGGTAAAATAAATTCATTAACGATACATATTATTTGAAAAGAAGAGTAATCATGTGTCAGACAAATTGTCACAACTGATGTAAACGATAGACTGTATTTGCTTTATACTGGTTAATCTTTCTTGCATTATTAAAATTACAAACACTGCGTTATATACTCTTGGTCATAAATATGGAATATTTTTTGTTGAAAATGTCTGATATATTTAAGGGTTGTTTGTTTTCAAAAATTCAAAATATCCTTTAAAAATCGCTGTAATTTTCACTTAAATCAGTCTTGTACACGATGGGTATCGAAAATTGCAGTTTTGAATTTTTGGGAAATAACTGTACACAATATATTTGATTTTTCCCATTTTCACCATAAAGTCGGTTTCAGAACGGGTTGAAGGAGTGGTCTGACAGATTCGTGGAACCAGAGGCTTTCGCAGTTCACAGTTAGAAAACAATGTTTAAAGCTAAATATAAGACTTTCATCCGCACACTTTTGTGCATGATGCTTCTAGACTTCACATTATGGCTCGGAAAATGCGAATATTCCAGATTTATGACTAAGTGTATGATTATACTTACCGTTTGTGCCATCTGTGCCGTCTCTGCCTGTAAAAAAATAACAGAATACATGAAAATTAAATATCCTGTTTCAAATTCGCAAATTCCAATGACCTGCGCTATATTATGCTTTGATAATTTAGGAATACATTATTGTACTACACTTTATATCTTCTTCATCTTTGTTAATATATACATTTTCATTAAAAGATTATCTATATACACATATAGAAGTTACAAGGGTATATGAAAGATCTACACATTTCGGCAAAAAATACCTCGTAATTCACAGAGACAGAATTGAAAAAACAGTAGAGTATTATTTAGCATAAAAAAGAATCAAAAGATTAATCAGATTTAACTGCTTTCAATTTATTTATAACATTCCGTTTCTCAAGTTTTTACTTGAATGTGGTCTCCACGTCTTGTTTAAAGTAAATTCAATGAACCCGGAAGTATTCTTTTTTTCGACAATATATGACATTTCAAATACAACTTCATGAATCTAAGACGTCATGTATCTACAGAAAAAGTTTTTGACTGATATTTTATCAAAAGTTATCCGTTTTACGTGACAATGCTAAAGACAGACGTAAGAATATTAAATGCAAAACTTTATTGAATCTAAGATGATTTGTATCGGTAATTTATTTAACATACCTGAGGTTCCTGGTTCTCCTCTGTCTCCCTTTTCACCTTAAATAGATACAGTATAATTGTGCACTGGTCAATCAAACAGCACAATATTTCAAACTCCAAGATTAATTCTAAAAGTGAATTTATAATTTTTTTTTATATGTTGTATCATATTTTGGAGATTTTGACGTTTTTTTATACATGCATATTGCTGTTTACATTTTTTGTTTTTATTGTTTTTTATTCAATCTGAAGTTAAGCCATAAAAATAATTTATTGGTTCACAGGCCCTCCCTCATCTAGTTTGAGGCTTGAAAAAAGTTTTGTTGCCATTTTAAGAAAATAAAAACAAAAAAATCACCTCCCTCACTACATTTTTGGTGGTTTTTTACAATGGAAAAAGCTGCCTCATCTATTTTCTGTCAAATAAAAAGTAAAAAAAATCACCCCCCTCCCTCATCAAATGCAAAACTGCGCGAGAACCAAGTAAATAATTTTGTATGGCCTTAGAGCAAACTCTTTTGTTAATTATTAACACATATCTCTGTTATTTTCAAAATTGCTTATTTTATACTCATATTGTTTTTTTTCATATTTCATAAATTCAGAAAGAATCCAACAAAGCATAAATCGTTTCTGATTAATTGGTTATGCAAAATACTGAGCACAATTGCTTTCTGTTTTTAGATATTTACCTTTTGGTCCTTGATCACCTGGGCCGCCTGAAATATGACAACACGAACTGCATTAAAAACTTTATTCGCATCACCTTCTTTATATAATAATCAACATATTTTACCCTTAAAATATATCATAAATGGATACTCTTAAACACTTATAATTGTATTTTTAAATAGATGTAAAATAGTTATATGTTTTTTCATTAACAGTGTGAATATTCCTAAATATTCTACACATTTAGTCCATGGCCCTAATACAAAAGTGCCACCGTTGTACTCTCTTTCAGTGTTCTTATTAATTGCAAACAACTTAACAAGATATATTGCATTAGGGTACAAACCTGAAATGATTGTCTCTAATGAACCCCATTTTCAGGTAGAAGCTTGAAAATTTTTATGATACAAAATCTTGTTCAAATAAGTTTTATAACTTTTAGATCACATCATAGGCAAATAAAATATATTAATGACTTTTCATGTAAGAATCTTTCATTAGAATTGAAATTGTACTAATCTACATACATGTATTTTTATAAAGAATTCACAGCGTCGATACAATATGCGTTGGCATTTAAGACGCTGACTATTGACTATGCATTTGGGCAGTTCTCAGATGTTACATGATTATTAAACGGGGGCATTTTCTCCTTGCTTGACAGTAATTCACAAAAATATACATGTTGAATATTGCAGGTTATTATCCTTTTCGGTCGTCTGCAAAACAACTAATAGCACACGGCCTGCAGCAGTTCTTGCTTTCATCTTTTTTTTAATGAAATAAGTATTCATGTTCAGATTCGTAAAAGAAGAATAAAAATAGGTGTGGTTAGGAAACCATGAATACTAAATCAAAAGACCTATGATAGAGAAAAAAACCGCAATCAGGGTTTTGGGTGTTTTTGTTTTGCTTTTGTTTTTTGTTGGTTTTTTATTTATTTATTTATTTGTTTTGTTTTTTTTTTAATTTGTTTTTTGTTTTGTTTTGTTTTGCTTTATTTGTTTTTTGTTTTTATTTTGTTTTTGTCTTGTTATTTGTCTCTATTATCTTTGCTTATTCAAGATCATATTGTATATTTACAAAAAAAAAATAAAAATCGAATACATGTAAGTATTACCTCTAGTTCCATCCATTCCGGGTGCACCTGGCTCTCCTGTTTCTCCTTTGTCTCCTACAAAATAAAATTAATTCGTATAAAATGCTACAATATGTACAACCTATCATATTATATTTCCAATATCATCTTTGATTTAGTGAATCATTTAATGGTTTACAGCTTTATCCTCGGCAGAATACCAAATTGATTTTACTAAAACAAAGTACAGAAGTTACTGAAAATGTAAAGATTTTTCCCCGAAATTTTTAATAGGTGATTTAAAATACTTATTTTTAAACTTGGATTTACATAGAACAGCATGTAATAAGATTAGACCAATGCAACATCCATTCTTTTTTTTTCTCAGAGCAACGGTAACAACATATACCATAGTTTGAATAATTTAAATAGCTCTATCAATGATAATAAGTTTTAATTTTCAATGAAAATATATACCTCTTGGTCCTGGAGATCCATGGGGGCCTTGGTCACCTAAAATTTTTAAAAATGGTAGAACAAATATTCATGAAACAAGAAGAACAAGACAAAGATTAACATAATATTTTTTTACTTTTAAAATTTGAAGTTGTTATTACTAGGATGTCCAAATATATATATACTTTTTGGACCGTTTTGCTTTACACCTAATTTTAGGAACGTTTACAGCTGCAATATGAATCTGCTTCTAAATATTTATAATTCAGTATCTTTATCGGTTTAGTTTGCAATATGGTTTGCAATTTGCTCTTAATTGTTTAAATTATTTTAGAAATTATAAGAATTGTTGAAAACATATACATTGTCTTACACTGACGTTTTCCATGTGATTAAAAAATTACATACCTCTTGGTCCCTTATCTCCTGCTGGCCCTAAAAAGACGAAAGACATTTTAATCAGTCCAATATAAAGACAGCGACGGTCACAGATATTATAAGAAGCCATTAGTAAATTGATTTTTTTAAAATATAAATTTTTACAGAATTCTGTGTTTCTTTTTGCAGAAATTAAGAAGAACATTCAACAGTTGAAGATACGTTAACTGATATCAAGAAGAAAAAATTGTTGACTTTATAACAAGCCAATAGCCATTAAAACTAAAATGATTTTGAACTTACCTTGAGGTCCGGGGTTTCCTGGCATACCTATTCGAGAAAAAATAAATAATATTGTGCGAAAAAATGCAGAAAAAAAACATGTATTTTTTACAATTATCATAATTAATTGCAATCAGCATTTTATCCATACAAATGAATCTTCTGTGCACAATTATTGACAGGAAAAAAAAAATCAGATATATGTTAAGAAAGATTCTTACATTTGATATATTTATTGTCATTGCTTTAAAATTTTATGAACTCTCAGTATGGACATAAACTTAACATCTTCGATGGACTAAACTAGGTCCGTAACGCACGACTTCTGACACTTTTGTTACTTTATGCCCGGTCCATTGAGGAGGATTGGGTAAAAATGGCCTTATGACTATTTCAAAGGCTTTATACACTACTTCTTCGTTTTTGTTGCATTGTTAATTAATAATACACACATTCTGTGGAATTTCTTCTTTGAAAAAAAGAAAATATTGTGTTTATCAATTTTGCAAAACTCACCATCCATACCAGGAGTGCCAGGAGAACCTGAAAACAGAAAGGATAAAGTTGGGATTTTTTAATAATCCTTTTATGATATTAATTCACATTAATTAAGAATATTTCATACAGGAAATCAAATACACTGAATGATGTGCCTTTATATTCATTTGAATATTAATAAAAAAAAAATCCACTTTTTCAAAATTTCAATTTCAAAAAGTTCATACAATTTGTCTTTTTGTTAATAATTGTATATAGTGAAATAAAAATGATTGAATAATTTGCGTTTTAGTCATATCCATACCTTTGAAGATTTACATTTTTTATTGAAAACGATATTCCTAACTAGATAATCTTGCCTTTTTTATTTTGGTAGACGCGGAGTGACCAAATTAAAACGAAAACAAAATTGAAAGCCCTTCATTGCCATAGATAACTTCGTAAGTGATATATGAAAACATATTTTGCGACAAATGATTTAGGGAGAACTTTGAACAATAATCAATATGTTTAGTTTGAACTTATTTTATTAATCATAAAATAAAAAAATGTATGAGACACCGGTTAATCAAACGTATGAAGTTATCTCCCGTATTTACAACTTATACCAATATGATACTGAAGCATGCTTATACGTTTGTCTTTTATTGCAGTGTGGAGTTGGTATAACAATTCTACATAGTAGAGATGTATGCTCTTTATTTTTCTTAGATATGGTGTACTTGTACTTGAGATAATATCTCATTTGTACACTTTGTTCAATTCCTATTATCTACATTTATGTAAATTCTAAAAAATAAGGATCAACTCCCTCCATCGTAGTTTTGTCCTTAGCTATCTTTGATATTACTAATTATTCGGATTTCGTTTGGTTTTGTGCATTTTAAACATTTTTTGAAATTATGGATTTCCTTTGTTTGGGTTATAGTGCTGCTGATGAGGAATTAATTTACGAAATGGCCATACAGTTAATTAAATTATTGCAATTGGAGTAAACATATGTGTTATTGTCTCATGTTCATTTACTTCATATCCCTTCGTAAAATGTTATATATATAACAAGTAACAAAATATATAGCAATATTTTTTCATGGGAAAAAAGGTCATATTGGTGTGATGCAACAACAAGAAAGTTCCCCGTTTTTTTCATTAGTTGCCTACCTGGTGCACCAACGGGTCCTTGGTCACCTGCTGGTCCTGAAATATAAATAAATGTTAATTTAATCATTGATTGTAAGACAACGTATTTTCATAGATACTTTATTTTGAGAGATAGTTGACACATCACGTTGTGGGGACAATTTGTGCGAGGGATACCCTAAATTGACGTTCTTTGCATATTTAAAAAAAATTATAAAAATTTCATTACTATATATAATTGGGATTCACTTCAGTAGAATTCCAAAAAATAATTCTTATCAGTGAACTCCCGGGAACATTTTTTTTTCATGTATGAAATTAACTTTTCAAAATCTTATGATTAAGAAATTCCATGACGTACCTCATTAAAAGTAAACTTATTTTTAATCGCGCTAATTTTTTTACGCGTTTTAACATGTTACTTTTAACAGTTATAAACTCTGTATTTTTTTCCATTTTTTTAAATTTATTTTATGAACAAAAAGAGGTTTTATCCGTGTCATTGGATTGGTCATTGTTAGGCCTTGATATTAAAATAGCTATTGACTTTGCTTATTAGTTATTCTAGCTCCTTATTTTTCTTATATACATGCTTATATTTAAAAGTTCATTCCACGATTTAACTTTGGCAATCATCAACATTAATTAATCAATGTGTAAAATATCTAGTAAAGTATCATTGGATTTCAATGCTGTATCTTCACCATATCTGCACACTACGTCAATTATATTTAAGTAAACATTATATAGGGTTTTACATATGACAGGTCTGTAGATAAAAGAAATTTCGGCATTCTCGATTAAAGCGTAGCAGAGCGAGGGTACAAGAAATCTAAAAGATATTATAATCTAACACTGGTCGAATATATGTACATATTCACTCTGTTAAAATATAACGCTCAAAATGACTCAATGCAAAACTTGCAATCACTTGCGCAGGCCTGTGAAACAGATTAACTCGATATTGACTAACTAAGGCTTACTTAACCAGGAAACGTCAAATTAATGAACAAAATGAACTATTTACATGGTATTGAAAACATTTAATTTTCATGGTCCTTTTTTTCAAATACAAAAAAAATGACTACAAATACAAAATTTATCTATAGTGAAAAATTTGCTTTCTCTTTGAAGCGGAAAGTGAATTTACAAAGCAACCTACCTTGTGGTCCTGGAGCGCCTGGTCTTCCGGGAGCACCAACTCCTCCTACAAATGCAAGAATGTAGTAAAACAAACATTGATAATTAGTTTTAAACAATTCGAGACTTTCAATTAATTCACTTTTTTACAAGATAAATTTGAGCGCCAATTTAACAATATTTATTTACTTAATTTACGCATAAAAACCACATTAGGAAAGACAAAGGTAATGAAACTTCTAATCAACCACGTTTATCTTGAATTAGATGGTAATATCAAATATCTATACTTCGTCTGTAGCTTTAGCACCGTATCAAATTTCAAATCGCTCAAGTGCTCCTTTTGAGGCATGACATGCATCGATAGTCCTTCAGCCCATTGAAAGTTGTTTCAGTACAAATGACTTATATTTTCTCAGCAGTTATTTTTTCGATGTTCCTAACATTATGTATTTCTTAGAACAAGTTTAAAACAGAATCTTCGATACCTGACCACGATGACCATCCCCCTGCGCTGCTGCTACTGCTGGCGCTTGCACTGGCACTTGCACTACTTGAACTTGAAGTAAATCCTCGGCCTCCGCCCATTCCGATACCAGTACCAATTATTGTTCTTCGGCCGCCACCCATTCCAGCTCCTATTCCTCTGCTAGGTCCACTTCCTATTCTTCCACTAGTTCCACTTCCCATTCTTCCTACAGGCCCACTTCCCATTCTTCCCCCACTTGTCATCATTCTTCCGGGACCAATTCCGGTGCCTAGAAATATAAATATACTGTCCTATAATATATTTGGATAATAGCAATTATCAGATTGAATGCAAAATAAAACAAAACGTCAAAACACTCATGTTTCTGAATTCATGTCTAAAATCAGTGATTACAGATATTTTTTCGACGCTTGTATATTCTATAACGTATATGATTACATGTTTTAACAGTTATTTTAAAACTGTTTATAATATTTTTCTTTAACTTCAGAAACAAAGATTATATATGAGGAAGAGAACAAAACAAAGAAAATTGTAAGGTATTGGGTCTGAGGAACCGTTTATATTTTTTTCACTTTTTTTTATCAGAATATAAATATTTTGGTCATTTATTTTATCAAAATGAGAGTTTTCCTAAGAAATACATAAGTGCATAATATATATGGCGGCTTCAAAATAAGAACATCAAAAATAGCTTTAACCTCTTGCTTAGTTTTTCCACGTATTTAAGAGACATTGCATTGACTTCAGATACTTTCAATATTTATCATATATAACATTTGAGAGGGAGCCTTGACTAAAATTATTAACATCCTGAAAATGTTAGTATAAATCTCCATAATAGGAGTGATCGGATTCATCACAATGGTGGACGTTTCCCGCTAACTTGCACTATTCTCCATGTAAAAACTTTTTTTTCTCCTCAGTTTAACTGCACTAAACAAAACAATTCGGATGCAAGTCTTATCTGAGAGTTAAGTTGAGACTTCTCAATTTTTTACATTGTCATACGTTAACAGATCAATTGCACGTTGAAAGAGCGTGCTATTATAGTTGTTAATTAACTTGTGAAGCCAAGGACAGTATTTGCAAAGGAAGTTCAAGAAATGTAATGAAGCAAACAATTTTACTTTTTTTTTTGGGGGGGGGAGTTTCTGTTCGGTCTTCAATTTTTACTTTTCTTCTTTATTCTGATATTTGAAATTAAATGTTTTAATTCATTATAGTACTGAACATGTCATATCACTGTTTTCATATTAATCTCTATTCATACACCGGAGTCTATCATTCGAATACATATAGTTTTATAATGTTTTAAGTGTTATGTAATGTTAAAAGTAAATGGAAACACAAAAGACATATACAAACACCAAGGGATTAAAAACACTGTTCCATAAATACAACCCCTTGAAAAAAACTTATCAAAATTTTTGAAAATCAACCAGAAACATAACGATTTACCTATAGGTACGAGATGAGTATGTCCTGCAGCTGGTAAAGTACGGACATGTCCCCCTGAAATTGTCATAAAAGTATTCTAAAGTTTCATGAATGTATTACTGTTGAATTTTTTTTCCATGCTTTAAGTAGATTTTTCAATACAATGAATATTAATTCCAAAACAAGCCTTGTATGTTTTCTTTTTTTTAAATGTTAAATCTTAACATTTATGGCATCATAAAAACAAATACAAAAATTTCTGTAATTTTGGTATTGATACCTGACCGTTTCGACGATTTATGACGTCCCAGTTTCACATGGCATCTAGAATTGTCGTCTTCATGGGTTTGACTTAGATGTGAAATGACTCAATGAAAGTGTTAATTTTGTCATACACGTCTTATCTGTTTTTATTACAGTTCATGCTATGATTACTTAAGTTTTGTAAAATTTATTGGTATATTTTGTCAATGAATGATGTTTTTGTATCTTCTGTCTTCTGGTAGTCTCGTTTTTGAGTGTCATTAGACTTAGTCCGGCTATCCATAAAGTTGAGACATAACTGATGAATGACCACCTGCAAAATTGACTTAACTTTATAGTTTCTACAATTTTTGTATTTCTTTTTTTTTCTGTGGTGTAACAGGCGCCCAATTTTGGAAAGGCCGTATAAAATTGAGATTCCTGCAAAATTTGTAGATTTGATTACACCAAGAGAACATATCTGATGCTTCTTATAAATGTGTGGTTCGTGGAAGAATCATACAGTAAAGTATCAGATCTCATGCAGCAGCATTCAATCAATACATTAAATACATTCTAATCATTTTAAATGATCAAAGTGACGATTTTACAGATGCAACATGCTTTATTTTGGGTCGTTTATTGGATGTTGTCTCCTTGACATTTACCCCATTTCCTTTCTTTTTCATACATACCTGGGAAGCCCATACCTGGTGTACCTGTAATTAAAGAAAATTAGATATACAGAAAAACTGTTGTTACATGTGTTAAGAATAATTCAAGTATTACCTTCTAGATATCTATAAAAACTTATTTATAACTATAAATGTTTTATTGATATTTATAATTATTTATTAATATCTATAGTTCATTGATATATACCAATAAATAGGGAATAAATTCCACCACGAGTTTCCGTAAAAAAATGATAGAGAACTCATTACCTATATAATCTAAATAGGAAAGGCAATATTCAGCTACGGATATAGGTATGCAAGAGGGAGATGCTCCTTAGTTTGAAAAATTCTTTAATTTTGAAATTGCAAGTTTCTAGAAAAAAAAATTCGGGCCAGCAAAGAAGTACTGACTACTAGGTAATTACCCTAGGACACTCCACCAACAGAGGCATCTGCCCAGTGGTAATAATTACTCAAATACGGCAGTTACTGTGAAATTATTAGTAGTAGTTTAAATACTGTGCAAGTACTTTTATTCGAGGATATCAATTTTCGTGGTTTCCATAAATATCACTTTTTTGTGGGTACTTAAATTCATGGTTCCGAATTCTCTGCATAAAAACTCTAACAAACAATCCATTTCGTTGGGAACTTAATTAAGCGAACCACGAAATCCTTGAAATTTATAATAATTTCACATTATCCCATATTTAAAGGGAAAGCAATTGAAATACGGTAACTACAACCTAAATGTATTGCTATGCTGCTTGTTTCTATGGCATCACGTTTTGGTATTTGTTTCCTTTTTATGCTCTTCAGCCATGGTTTTAGCTTTGATTTGCAGAATTGTTTGTACATATGCTAGTATTTTGCAAGTCATTTAATATAAAAAAAATATTAAAGCTGACGTATAATAAATTAAATAAATATTTCGTTCGGAAGATTAACATATTGGTGCCCCTTATGCACGTTAATATCTTACCACGTGCGACAGCAACATATTTATGAACATAAAATGTTTCATTTCCAACAAGACATTGAGTGATCAAGGCGGACATATTGCATACAATGTAAGAAAAACCATAAAATTGATTTAACTGACATTTTAACATATAATGACGCCGTATTTTTCAGCGCAAATTTTTTAGACGTCACTTTATATTTTACTGGATATTCTAACATAGCTGTTCTTAATTTTCGACCAGTATCATACTTAAAGATCTAATACCGTAAAAGGGATGCCAAACAAAAATGTTTTAATTTTGTCCATCTTAGTTTATAAAGGAAATAAAAATTTTTAACATTCTAAAATTAACCATGCCAGTCAGACACGTAAATGTATTGTTTAGCTTTTATATTGTTGTTTTATAGGACCGATATAAGCATTTCGGAAATTTAAATATCTTTTCCTATATAAAAATATTGCCCAAGATTTTTGTGACAGAAATATAAAGTTTGAAAGCACTGTCCTTATTTTGGCTTTTCTTTTAGATAACTTTGGTTATGTGCTTCCTATCGGATTTACAATCGTTCGTTTAGTGGTTTTTCAAATGTTTTTCTGCGAGGAGACCAAAGTTGTCGAAATGTCTATACGCAGATTCAACTTAATTCAAGGCCATTTCGGTATTTCGTGATTTAAATAAATAGATGTTCTATGCTTTTTCAGAAAGAGGGAACAGAAAAAAGAAATTTATTGGACGAACGACAAATCCAATTCAACAAAAAGCCAAACACAGAATAAATCTAAGAGCCGTCCCTTCTTTTCCCACCTTTGAACCAGCATTATAAATAAATTGATGGTTAACACCAGTTTTACGGTACATTAAACATGAATGCATTTTTCCATTTCATTAATCTTACCGTGTATTTAAAGGGATTTTGTCCCATGTACAATAACTCAATATCTCTTTATTTGTTTATACAAAATGTAACAAGGGATCCAAGACGTTAGTTATATGTCCCGGAGTCCTACTATTTGAGCCTGAAGAATATGTGTTAGAGACCGAGGCCCCGTGTTCAAAAAAGGTATGAGTCCAGGATTAGGGATTTTTTCACAATTAAATCTGCTATCAAGCAACATTAGATTAAAATTCATTTATATTGCGTTCTGCTTAATGTTAAAACAATTACTACCATAAACAGATCTAGTATGTAGGTAATATTAGATATAGACTCGCATAGTATGCCTTAATTACTTTCGCTAATATTTTAAACTGACAAATGCTTTGATTGTATCACTAAATCAATATATATTACCTGTAGCACCGGATCCTCTCATGCCACTAATACGTCTGCCTGAATAAAAAAAAAAAATACACAACAAAAATACAAAATCATACAAAATATATATACGTATTGTCATGCTAAAACATATATTTGTATTTGTTGCATGATCTACCCTTTTTGCAACCGCTCAACATTTAATGGCATTTGGCAATATCATATATTTCTTATTGTTTATTATTATCAACGAGAAAGCGCAACATTCATATTGCCATGTAGACTATGTTTTAAATGATTTTGTTACTTTAATAAGCACAACGAAAACTGAAAGTAGATTTTATATAACAGTAATTTCTTCCCGGAACAAATCTTCAAGGGGCTTAATGAATTATCATGATGTAAATTTTGAAGCCGAGCGAAAGAGTACATATAGTACAATTATGTGGTTATGTTTGTCGGATTATCTCCCTCATGCAAAGCTCTGTCCTTAGGTGATTTTGGCTTTACATTTAGATCATATTGGTTATTTATTCTCTATCAGTTTTGAACATCTTTGAGTTAATGGTCTTCCAAAATTTTAGATTTTATCTGCACTGAAGAGACATAAGTTGTCGAAATGCGCATATGCAGAAAATAAATTCACAGTAACTTCGGTATTTAGTTATGTGTTACCACTGGGTCGATGCCACCGCTGGTGGCCTGTTAGTCCCCGAGGGTATTCACCAGCCCAGGAGTCAGTACTTCGGTGCTGACCTGAGAACCGATACTATTTCAAACCTTGCAATATCTAAATTTTTGTAAATTTTGTTGAAACTAAGGAGTATCTCCCTCATGCAAAGCTCTGTCCCTAGCTGATTTTGGCTTATCATTTAGATCATATAGGTTATTTGTTCACTATCAGTTTTTGAACATCTTTGAGTTAATGGTCTTCCAAAATTTTAGATGTTATCTGCACTGAAGAGACATAAGTTGTCGAAATGCGCATATGCAGAAAATAAATTCACGGCAACTTCGGTATTAAGTTATTTTTCATTCATTCTTGGGTGCTCGAATATCAGTATTCTTTTATATAGACGAATGCCGAAAGTTATTTTTCAACTAATACCTCGAAAATTTGAATTATCTCTATGATGATTTCTGTAGAAACATATATTTTGAAGTTTTTTGTTTTTTGTTGCTCTTTTTTTTTATTTATTTATTTTTTTTTTATTTGTCAAAATATTTAACACAAAAATATACCTTATAATGCAGATCGGCTATTCTCTTTTTTCAAGTATTTTGAAAAAGTAAGTTTTAAAAGATATATTATGGTGTCTGCAGGTATTATTTTCCTATTATAGAATTTTGTGAAATTTTCTGTGTAAAAACATAATTGTATTATTGTTCAAAATATAAAATAAAATTTGGAGGTCACCATGCATTTAAGAACAAAAACTGAAATTGAAAATTTAAGGATTTTACATAGAAATAAAAGCAAAATGATTATATGAGAAGATAGCTTGAAAAATCTATTGTAGAATTAGCTTGAAAAATCTATTATAGATTTTGTTCATACTTTGCAAGTGTTTTTAAGTTATTATATACTTTAAATATAAAACATAAAAATTATGGATCACCGTTGAAATAGCAGGAGAAAATGTGGAATTTTAATTTCTCTAGTGATATCTATGTAAAATTCTTTTATCAAATTACCTCCTTGCATGAATTCTGTGTTCTGTAAATCCACCTACAGAATTAAAGCTCATATGCTTTTGTTCATCTTTTTGTAATCAAAATGTTGTCAAAGTGATAAGGAATAAAGATTTGAAATACTTTGGAACTTTCTTCACATTTTAAATAACTTATTGTTAAATTTCTTAATGAATGAAAACCAAATAAACAAGTATAAGACAAAAACGGCGGAATAATACCACTGAGACACCTTAATCGTAATATATTCACTTTAAATAAATAAAACGTACTTGATTTGTTATCTGACATTATACAGTATATATTATGATAACTAATTTTTCACACTGAATTAAAAATATTTGCAACTATATATATATATATACCATAAATGTCACAACAAATGACAGAAAACATTTTATTTTTATTTAAAAAAAACTCTAAGTTTTGTTTGTTTTCACAGAATTACACGACAAATAAAGTAAACTATTTTTTCTTAGAGATTCTATATTAGCTTTGGTTATGAAATTATTAGAAGACAAATAACAGAAAACGTGTTATTTTAATTTAGGAATTCGATGTTAATCTTGGTTATTACAAGATAAGAAGTCAAATAAAAAACTGTTTATTTTTAGAAAATGAGTCTTATATCTTTGGTTATGACAGGATAAAAGACAAATGAAATGAACTTATAATTTCTATTTAGTGATTCTATTTGAAGTTTTCTGATTAAAGAATTGGACGAAAAAACGAAAAATGACGGGAAACTCTCTATTTTTCGAAAGGGTTCTATTTTAGGTTTGGTTGTCACAAGGTTCGAAGACTGTTTATTTTTTCCTAGTGATACTATGTTAAGTTTGGTTATCACATGACAAGAATACAAATTACAAAAACTGTTATTTTTTATAATTCTATGTTATGTTTGGTAATTATAGGATTAGTAGTCACATAACTAAAACTGTATTTTTTATTTAGTAATTTAAAACTAGATTTAAGTATAAGAAAAAAAGAGTTCGCCTGTTTATTTTCATTAAGTGGTTATATGTTCGATTAAGTTATCAATTTTTCAAATTTTAAGTCTTTATGGAAGAAATACATTTCGATTGTATGGCATATGCTGTCTTTTTCCCGTTTTGCGTTATTTGGTATTTTGTTTTGTTTTGATTTTGTGTTTTTTTTTTTTTTTTTTTTTTTTTTTTTTTTGT